>VBSM01002035.1:5422300-5459446 GCA_008086735.1 Cheirogaleus medius | reverse complement strand
TGGGAAAAAGTAGTTTGAGCTGCAATTAGCATGGGATATCTTTCCTCTGGAGGATTGAAGTTGTTGTAGGTAAAGACTGAAAAGGAGGTAAACATTCTGCAACTTCATGTAGTTTTATTAGTTTTCTAAAATCTGAATATTCAAGCCCAGATGATTGTAAAGCATACTTAATGTTACATTAGAGAAATTTCTTTAAAATTAAAAGTTACCCATAAGCTTACTACTTTGTTATGTTTGTATGTTATTAATACCTCCCTATGTGTGAATATTTTTTATATAATGCTGCTTATTTATTTTTAAAGTATATTGATTCAGAATATTGTATTTATTCATTTCAGGTTCATCGGTTTGCTCTTCCAGTGTTACATGGCTGTATCCTTTCTTAATACTCTTTAGTTTCTAGCAGTCTTTATTTATATTTTATTATAAAGCAGATTTAGAGACAGTCTCAAATATTCCATGAGGAGAGTATTTCAGAAGCAGTAGAAATTGCTGAAACTCATTGATGTAAAATCCTAGAATACTGATTGTAAACAACCATTATTTTTTAAAGAATGAACTTTTCAGACTAAATTATTCACTCTCTGTTCAAGACTTCTGGGGCTGGTGATTTAAAGAGAAGGAATATGTATACTGTGCTTTGCCTTTATTTGATGTTATCTTGTATCAGTAAATTACAAAAGAGTAGTTTGTACCTGGCTGTTGAAATGAAAACTTACCTTAGTATGTAATTTTAAAAGTTAGACTCAAATACTAGGGTGACCAGCAGCTTGGAGAGGAAAATTACCGTTAAAAATTTTATTTGTCATTTGCAATAGTGAGAAAAATGAAAGTAGATGAAGTACAAGGAAGAATGTTTAGGAGGGAATCATTGTATAAATGCAGAATGAGTAACGATTATCTAATTTGTAAGTTCATTTTAAAAACGTATCTTTATCATAGACATAATAAAAATAGAGAATCAAAGTTAGCTGGCTCTTGAAGTGTAAGCACAATATATGCTGTCGAGTACCTATACAGTCATGTGCCACATAATGAAATTTCAGTCAATGACAGACCATGTATATGACAGTGGTCCCACAAGATTATAATACCGTATTTTTACTGAACCTTTTCTTTTTAGATATGTTGAGATACACAGGTAATTAACCTACAGTATTCAATATGTAGCATACTGTATAGTTTTGTAGCCTAGAAGCAATAGGTAATACCATATAGCCTACGTATGTGTAGTAGGTTATATTAATACCATCTAGGTTTGCATAAGGACATTCTGTGATGTACAAAATCGCCTAAGGATGCATTTCTCAGAAAGTATCCCTGTTAAGTGACACGTGATTCTAATCAGGACTGTGCCCTCCAGAAACAGAGATGATTTCTTTCTGTTAAGCACCCGCAAGAAGCTTATGAATACAACAATTTGTGGCTTATTTATTCATTATGTTAATATGATTTCATTAAATTATTATTCTTGTTATACTTAAAGAAAAATAGAAAAGTAATGGAGGAAGCATTTTCCAGTTGTGGGAGAATAAAAATTAGAAAATCTCAGGATAAAAGCTCTTGTTTATTGTTTTTGTTTTTCACCCTGGAGCTTTCCAGATTCTCCTAGGGGTAAAATAAGAATAAATGTGTTTTTCAAAATGAGATTGCGAATGGACAAATAATATTAAGTGAGTTTATAGAACTTTTTTAAAGGCGATTTTAGAAACAGCATGCCCATTTAGTTTTAAATTTAAAGCTTTAAATGAGCTTTTGTTTAATGTAGTTTGTTGATTGAAAATATAGTCACATGTTTCACACACATACAGAGATCAGCGAGTACAGTGGCCTCAAGGCAGGAGCATGACTGGAGCAGAGAGCACCGACAGGGAGAGGTCGGAGGTGGGAGCTGTGTTCAGTGAAGTGGTTTGCACAGTTTACTCGAGGCCTCATAGGTCGTGGGAAGGACTGTGGCTTTTACTTTAAGTGTGATGAGAAGCTATTGGGGGATTTGAGTAGAGGATTGGCATAAAACTGAATCACTCTGTGATGTAAAGAATAGGCCAAAGGCAAGCAAGAGTGGGTACAAAGAACAATTAGGAGGAGTTGTCCTAGGACCAGGATGGTAGGCAAATGATGGTGGTGAGAAAAGGTCAGGTTCTAGATAAGTTTTTGAGGCAGTGCTAACAGGAGTTCCTGACGAATTGTATGTGGGTTATAAAATAGAGGAATTTAGTGTGACTCGAAGGTTCGTGACCAGAGTAAGTGGAGGGAAGCCATCCACTGAGGTAGGGAAGAGTCAGGAGGTGGGAGGGAGGCAGAAGAGTATCCAGAGTTCCATTTGGACATGTTAAACTTGAGATTTCTATAGATACCCACATGAAGATGTCAAGGAGGTAGATGTATAAATGGGAACTGGAGTTCAGGGGAGAAGTCCATGCTGGAGACATAAATTCGAGAGTCCTCAGGGTATAGGTGGATGGTATTTAAAGCCAGGAATCGGGATGGAATCCTCAAAGGAAGGAATTAATACAGAGAAGAGAAAAGGACTGTATAAAAAGAGAAGAGGAACCGAGGAGGGTTCTAGATAGTGAAAAATGAGCCTTAGGCCTCAGTGAGGACAAAAGACTTCTGAAGTGAGGGAATCAAAGTGAGTGAGCCGAAAGGACAGGTCATAGGGTTACTACCAGGTTTGGAAGTCAGAGGAATGTGGATGAACCAGCAAAGGCCAGTGAGGAAGAGGAAAACCTCTTAAATGAGAGTAGTGTCCCAGAAACAAGTGAAGATAATGTTTCTAAGAAGAGAGTGTAAACCAGCTGATGTGCTACTGGTTGGTTAAATATGATAACTATTGAGGAAGGTCGTTATGTTCTTGTTCCTTCCTCCTTTCTTCCCAAATGAGCAATATTACCAAATTCTGATAAGAAAGATTTGGGAGAAGAGGAAAATTGGTGAAGGTGCATGCTGGAGTGATGTCCATGAGTATATGAAGGGTTTGAGGTCTAGAGCACAAGTAGAGGGCCTGGCGTGGACTGCCCATCCGCCATGGGCAGTGGATGTGGATGCTGGTGGTATATAAATGTGATGGGAGCCTATGGAGTGCTTTCATTTGTATGATGAAGTGTGAAGTGACGTCATCGGCTGTGAGTGGGTTGAGGGATGAGTATTGCAGGTTGAGGAGAATGTGTGAAGCGGGCGTACTGGAGAGTGGGGAGTGGGTGGCCCTGGGAGTAGCTCATTGATCAAAGACTAGAAGTAAATGCACTCACATTTTAAAAGTTACCTCATGGTGACAGGATTCATTGTTTTTATTTTCTTGTTTCATGCTTTTGGATTCTCTGTAAAGTATGTATATATTTTTGTCTTGTAATCAGAGGAAAATGATGCAGAAAGCAGCCAGTCATATTCTGCTAGATTTAGCTCTCTAATGACAGGCTTATTCATCTTTGTGCCCTGGCTCAAAATAGATAATTTGGCTGAGTAAGTGAATAAATACTGCCTTGGAATCTTCTCTAGTGCTATGAGTTTCAAAGCAGAGTGAATTGGTAGCTCAAGGGAAGCCATTATTAAGTCTGGTGATGCCAGGTAGTATAGATTAATCATTAGCAACTCAATTCACATAGAGTTGGTACCACCATTTTTTAAATGATTTGGTATTCTATTGTGAACTTGCCAGCGCTCCTCCTGTGCATACCCAATACATTCATGCCAGGAGGTATTTATAGGAATGTTCACAGTACCACTTTAGAGCAAAGCTATGAACAACACAAGTTTCATTGTCAGAATTAAGTCTTTCGTGGTATGGTTCTTACAGATTTCACACAACTCTGAAGAGGAATTGAACTACCGCTTCATGCAGTATACTCATGAATCTTGGGAACTTATGGGGGGAAAAAAACCAAGGGCTTGAGGTTTATAAATAGCATGGTACCATTTTTATAAAACTCCAGAATAAGCTATGTGTATTTAAGTCATGGTTGCCTGTGATGAAACTAAAAAGACAGGAGAGATTTGCAAAAACCTGAGAATAGTTACTTCTGGGTGAGAAGGCAGTTGATGGAATGGAGGTGGAACAGATAGATAAATTCAGGGTTTTGGTACTGTTCTGAAGTTGGATGGTAGGTTGACGGATACTTATTTTATTATGCTGTTATGCTTTGTAATGGATGAATCAAATTAAGGAAAAAATGTACGCACAGAAAATAACCATTGGGCAAACCTAAATAAATGAGGAAGGAAAAAAGGCGAGGCCATTGCAACAATAAAACAAACCTCTCTTTCTATCATACCCCCCACCAGTCTGGCAAATGTTAAAAAGTAGAACTATCAAGCATTGGTAAAGATGAGAAGCCAAAGTAATTCTCAAAACAATTTGGCATTTCCTAATAAGGTCAGATGATGAGCACACTCTATAACCCAGCAGTACTGTTCCTTAGAGCCACTTCCACGTGTTCATTTACAGAGATGTTTGTTGCAGTGCTATTTATGATAGTAAATCTGGAGATAACTTACATGTCCATGGACAGTAGAATGGATAAACTGATATAGTCATACAGTAGAATATTATATAGCCGTAGCAGCAAATGAACCTCATGAACATAGTGTTGAACAAATAAAGCAAGCCAAAAGAATACATACAGTGTAGTTCCTTTTATGTTAATAAAAAAGATCAAAAACTATTCAGACTCAACAATAAGTTATTTAGTGGCAAAACTAGAAAGACAAGGGAATGATGAACTGAGTGGAGAGTGGTTACTTCTTAGAGGGCAGTGAGGGTGCCAGATGAAGAGCAGCCTAAAGTGCTTCAAAGATGCTGGCGGGTGCAAAGGAGTGTGTGTATGTGTAATATAGTTTTATCATGATCAAGTGTATTTAACATAAAATCTGCCATTTTAATCATTTTTAAATGTACAATTCAATGAGTTGCATTAATTATATTCACAATGTTGTACAACCAGCATCACTGTTTTCAAAATGTTTCCATCACCCCAATCAGAAATTCTATACCCATTAAGTAATAACTCCCCATACACAAATGTTTTTGTAAATATTTATGTACATTGTATATGTTTTGTTTATTATATTTAATAATAAAACATTTAATGTAAGAGGTATGCCAATTCCAAAGGCTTCAGCAACTGTTTTCTCTGGGAATGAAATGTAGAGATTAGCCTTTAGAATTTCCAGACATTTGACTTTTTGTTACTGAATGGTAGTGAGTATCATATAGCATATACTGCTATCAGTAGTAAGAGAAATAATTTTATATGAAGAAAAGCTTTTGAGGCGATACAGTCTTTTTCATATTAAGATTCATTTTTCCTATTTCACGGGAAAAGTAGAGCTAAAATTTCTGTTTCTAGATAATCTTTGTTTAGTTTGATCTGTAAATCTTCATGTGCTTACCAACTGTTACTTACGCTAATTTACATTTGTAATTATGTATGTGATATATTTCAGATTTTTTTCCTTTTTTTTTAAACTGCAGTAGCCTAGCCTTTTTTCCATTTTTCATTTCTTATTTAAAGGTTAATCTATTTTAAATTTGTTTTTCATTTTTCATTTTCATTGTTTTTCAGTGATGTTGTTAATACTTAATTCTTTGCTTTTAGAAAGTAGTTGAGAATATTAGAGAAAGGAAAGCATATTGTTTAAATAGAAACACTATAGTAGACAGCTTAAACATACTGTTTATATGTCATTATAGGATTATTTACTTGACAAAACTTCACAATTGAAGATTACAGTACTAAAGGCTTGTGAATATTCATGAAGAACTAAAAAGATTTGTATACTTTCTGTCCATTTTTCTATTAAGGACAATTCATTCTTACTAGGTTAAATAGATTCAAACTGAATCTAGAAATAATACATGTGATTTTATATATGTCATTTTTCTTAATGTAGTTAAGTTATTACCATGCATTCATGTTCTATTAATGGAAAGTACTTTGATTGGATTCTCATCTCAAGGAGGAGTTGTTTCAGAGCTGGTGTGCGCTATTATGTAAGAGGTGAGATTAATTTTGTCAGCGTGATTGAGTACTGGGTCATATCTGTCACTAATTAGCATTTTGTCTTATGGTGACATGAATGTAACCTTTTGTATTTTATTTGTTTCATTATCATTTGATAGCCTCGCTAAATATTTATCTCCTGTTTCATTGTAATAATTAGGTAGGTCTTTTATGCTTTACTCCAGCTACCATAATTACATTGCAAATGTTAATGTAACATTATAGACTGCTTCTTACTGCTTTAAGAGGAGCTGCTTATGTTTGTTGGATGTCTGAAATCACAGGTGAACTCAATGTAGTTTTCAGTAACCTAAACTTGTATCAGAAAGAATTTTTTTTATTGCTTTTGGTTTCTTTGCATGCATAAAGCTAGACATTTGACTTTATGCCTTCAACTTTGTAAACATTTACATTTCGAGTATTTATTCTCCAGGCTTTGTACTAGCAGCATGCTAATTTGCTCAAACCAACATTTTAAAATCTGTATTAAAAGTTACTGTCATTATGAAAAGGAGTTTCTTTAACCTTTCTGTTTTCCTTTTTAAACTGAGTACATCAGAATATTTAATGACCATTAACTAAATTGTAGTTCTGGGCCAGAAAATTGTAGAGATTATTTGGTTAATGTCTCTCATTGTAGAAGATATAGCAGAGGTAGAAAGACATTGAGTGAGTGATCTGGTCAAGATCACAGACCAAAATTAAAATGAGCAACTCCCTTGTATCTAGATTTTCTTGGATTGAAACATAACTTTTAATTAAATTTTTTTAATAGATAAGGCATTTACATATTTCAAATATCAAAAAGTATCTTTAGACTAGGTGAGGTGGCATGCCTGTAATCCCATTGCTTTGGGAGGTGAAGGCAGGAGGATCCCTTGAGCCCAGGAGGTGGAGGTTGTAGTGAGCTGTGATCACACCACTGCAGTCCACTCTGGGCAGCAGAGTGAGACCCTGTCTCAAAAAAAGAAGGGTTTTTTTCAATGCAATTAAAAGTATTTCCCATTCCTGACCTGATCTGCTCTGTTCTTATCCCCCTACCAGCTAATCAGACGTTAGTTTTTTGTTTATCCTTCCAGATAATTTTGATGCTAATACAATATGTGTTCTTTTCCTCCTTTTGTAGACATTGGTTATATTCTGCGCACATTTCCCTGCACTTTGGTTTCTTTTTCCCCCCTTAATATACCTTAGAAATGTTTTCATAAAGATCTTTTTCTCATACATACAAACACACTGTCACTCTCACTTTCTCATTTTTAAAATAATTGCATATTGTTCTTTAATGGGGATTATGGAAGGAGACAGCATACGCTGACAAGTAATCTTAGAAAAGTGTTGAGAAGTCATGTCATTGCTAATTTGGCTCAATTATTTTGTCCCCTTTGGTAATATATATATATTTTTTTAATAAAAATTTTAAAACTTTTAATTACTTTTTCTTTCTTCTTTTTTTTATAGTTTTTCAACATGATTTGACTGGTAATATATTAATAAAACACTGATACACACACCTCCAAATGTTATATTCAAGAAGTGTCTCAGGATGTTAAGATATATTTGGGACAATTAAAAATTTATTGATTTCTTTCTGGATAATTTGGGTCAGGGGCTAGTTGAAAGTTGCCTTTGCTTAACAAGCTTTTCTTAGTAAAAATAAATCATGTAAACAAGTTTGTAAAGGAATGCTTCTGATATTTGAAAGGACTAATTAGCATCTAGTCTGTAAACACTTTAGAGCTGTGCTTTTCAAACTAGGTTTTTTGGTTGGTTGGTTGGTTGGTTTGGAGAGAGTCTCACTTTGTCGCCCTGACTAGAGTACTGTGGCATCATCATAGCTCACTGCAGCCTCAAACTCCTGGGCTCAAGTGATCCTCCTGCCTCAGCCTCCTGAGTAGCTGGGACTATAGGCGCTCACCATCATGACCGGCTAATTTTTTCTGTTGTTAGTAGAAATGGGGTCTTGCTCATACTGGTCTTGAATTCCTGACCTCAAGGGATCCTCCTACCTTGGCCTCCCAGAATGCTAGGATTACAGGCATGAGCCACTGTGCCCAGCCTCAAACTAGGTTTTATGGGCATGTGTGAGAGGTTATAGAGGAAGTTCTAGAATCATGTATAGTGTTTTTGTTTTCATTTTGATAACTAAGTATAAGCATCTGCTGGAGACCATTTGTAATATTATAACTAATGTTATAATAACTAATATAATGGCTTACATGCATTTCATATTGTATTACTAAGTGTGATCACCTAAATTGATAGTTTTAACTTTGAAAATAGTATTTTTTTCAAACCATGATCTATATTCTCAGGGGTCCTTGAGAATTTTTTTTTCTTTAAAAGATGTCTGAAGTTTGAGAAACATTGTTGTAGAGGAATTTTCATATATAAACAATTGTATTAATATTAAACAGCAACCAACTTCATCTGTTTATTAATAGGTCTTTAACACTCCTCTTTATGCCTATTTAAATGAGTGAGCTTCTGTTAGTTTTCTGATTATGTATATGCTTTTGTTTGAATTTTGTTTTTACAATTACTTTTCCACTAATTTGAACTGACTTAATTCTCCCCTGAATTAGTGGGTTTCTGATATTTTTTATGTAATAAATATAGTTAATTCTTTATTTTTTCCAATTTAGGAATTGATTCTGAAGGCCATGCAGCTAACTTTGTAGAAACAGAACAAATTGTGCACTACAGTGGAAGCAAGGCTTCATTTGTACAGGCAAGTTAATATGTCTATTAGGCAGCCAGCCTTTCTGCTTAGATTGTGATTTTTTTGGTCATGTTTTTGAAATTTCCCTCTTATTCCTTCCTCTCTGTTCCTAAGCAACATTTTTGTCTACAGTATGGAAGAAATTCACCTGGCAAAGGGTAGTCCCTTAATCTGACACCGACCTGCTTTCATTTCCTGCCCTTAAATTAAATCTCTAATGGAAAGGGTAGGGTAGGAAGTATGAAGAGAGTTATGGAAATGGAGCCACCTGTCTGTTTAATGATGTAGACTTATTCAGGATAATGATGATAGGACAAGCTGATGGTTTGTGATTGACTTTATCTGACTTGCACTTCATTGTGAGAATATGTGTTTCTTTTGTTGCCTCCTTATGGAGATGTGGATCATTTACTGCTATAGAGCATTAGAGGTCAAACATACTCATATGTTCATAAACATGTTCATTTGAGAATGACTACTTTTCTCATTTTTTCATAATGCCAAACTATATAACAGACATAACTTGTTAATTTTTACTTGTGGATAATTTTATTTTAGAATTTAGAGGAAATATAAAGCTATACTATACAAGTACCATGTATATAAAACCACAAGGAGAAAACGTTTTTTCCAAGTGTATTCCCATAAAATATGAACTTTAGGAGCAGGTGCATATGGACTTCTTTCATAGTTGGTAGGTTGTATTATTTTTTTCCTTTGCAGAGTTGTTAGTATATGTACTCCAAGGCTGGTCCAAGTGCAGTGGTGTTTACAACTAATTGATCACCACCAGTTATAGATCCCTTTGTTCCTTCTCCACTCCCACTGCTTCACTTGACCAGCCTTTAAAATATATATATATATATATACACACACACACACACACGTACACCCCCTTGACAATAAGTAAGTTGGGAAAAAGAAGTTTGTATTATGTTTTTTCATATTTCTCTCTCTTTTTTTTTTAGACTCGAGGATCAATACCAGTTTTCTGGTCCCAAAGACCAAACCTCAAGTATAAACCACTGCCACAGATCAATAAAGTAGCAAATCATGTGTGTATCTTCTATGCTTTTTTCATTGGCTAAAAATAGCTTAATGGCTTTATCGTTTGCACATAGAGAATGTGTTTATTCCCCATAAGTTAGAATTCAACATCTTTAAGGCCCTTCCACTTGGTTCTGGCACACAGTGAACCTCTAAACCAAAAGCCTATGCAGGTGGCATGTTAGAAGTATGGAAAACAGGGTGGGTGTGGTGGCTCATGCCTATAATCCCAGCACTTTGGGAGGCCAAGATGGGAGGATTGCTTGAGGCTAGGAGTTCGAAACCAGCCTAGATAACATAGCGAGCCTCCGTCTCTACAAAAAAATTAAAAAATTTGCCAGGTGTGGTGGCACACCCCTGTATTTCCAGCTTCTTAGGAGATTGAGGCAAGAGGATTGCTTGAGCCTGGGTGTAAAAGGTTACAATGAGCTATGATCATGCCACTGCTTTCCAGCCTGGGCAACAAAGCAGGAATATTTAGTATTTCTGCTGAGGTGGTACTCAGAGTTAAAATGATAGTATTGTAGTTCAGAGTAAAATGGCTTATAATTACTGTTTACTATGTGGTATTTAGAATATCTAGAAGCCATGGTCCCCATCTTGACATCATTCTTTGGAATATAGACATAGGACATTTAAGGACATCCTTTTAAAATATTATAAATATTCCTATAATGTACTTTGGTAAGATATGTAACTTTTTTTTTCCCTCTAGATGGATGGTTTCCAAAGGCATTTTGATTCACAAGTAATTATTTATGGGAAGCAAGTCATAATTAATCTGGTATGTTTCTTAAATGTTTCTTTGGGGCAAAAAAACACTTTTTTTTTTACATAACAGGAAAGTTACTATTTTAACCATTTATTTTTAAGTGTATAATTCAGTGGCATTAAGTATTTCTTAATGTTGTGCAACCATCATCACTGTTCATTTCCACAACTCTTCATCATACCAAGCAGAAACTCTGTGCCCATTAAATAATAACTCCCTATTACATCCCTCCCCCAAGCCCTTGGTAATTCTATTTTATTTTCTGTCTCTCTGAATTTGCCTATTCTAGGTACCCCATATAAGTGGAATCATACAATATTTATCCTTTTGTGTTTTGCTTATTTCACTTAGTATATTTTTAAGGTTTATCCATGTTGTAGAATGTATCAGAATTTCATTCCTTTTTAAGACTGAATAATATTCTATTGTGTATATATACCACATTTTGTTTATCCATTCATCAGTGGACAGACTTTTGGGTTGTTTCTACATTTGGCTATTGCAAATAATGCTGCTGTGAATATTGGTGTGCAAGTATCTGTTTGAATCCCTGCTTTCAATTCTTTTAGGTTTATACCTAGAAGTGAAATTGCTGGATCATATGGTGATTCTGTGTTTAACTTTTTAAGGAGCTGCCATACTGTTTTCCATAGTAGCTATACCATTTTACATTTCCACCAGGAATACACCAGCATTCTAATTTCTCCATATCCTTCCTAACAGTTGTTATTTTCCGTTTTTTTGGTAATAGTCATCTTGATGGGTGTGGAGTGGTGTCTCATTGTGGTTTTGATTTACATTTCTCTAGTAACTAGTGATATTCAATAGTCTTTTCATATGCTCGTTGGCCATTTGTGTATCTTCTTTGGAGAAATGTCTACTCAAGTCCTTTGCCCATTTTTAAATCAGGTGTTTGTTTTTTGTTGTGTAATTGTAGTAGTTCTTTATATATTCTAGATATAATCCCTTATCAGACAGGTGCTTTGAAAATATTTTCTCCTATTCTTTTGATTGTCTTTTCACTCTCCTGATACAAATGTCCTTTGATGCACAAGAGTTTTTAATTTAGACGAAGTCTAACTTACCTATTTTTTCTTTTGTTGCTTGTGCACTTGGAGTCATATCCAAGAAATCTTCACTAAATTCAATGTCATGAAAAGTTGGCCCCTATAGTTTCTTCTAAGAGTCTTATAGTTTTAGATCTTATATTTAGCTCTTTGATCCATTTTGAGTTAATTTTTATATATACGGTAAGATAAGGATCCAACTTCATCCTTTTGTGTGTGGATATCCAGTTTTCCCAGCACTATTTGTTGAAAAGACTGTCCTTTTCCTACTGAATGGTCTTGGCACCCTTGTTAAAACTATATTAAACAGGCCGGGCACGGTGGCTCACGCATGTAATCCTAGCACTCTGGGAGGCCGAGGCGGGCGGATCACTCAAGGTCAGGAGTTCGAAACCAGCCTGAGCAAGAGTGAGACCCTGTCTCTACTATAAATAGAAAGAAATTAATTGGCCAACTAAAATATATATATAGAAAAAATTAGCCGGGCATGGTGGCGCATGCCTGTAGTCCCAGCTACCTGGGAGGCTGAGGCAGGAGGATCACTTGAGCCCAGGAGTTTGAGGTTGCTGTGAGCGAGGCTGAAGCCACGGCACTCTAGCTGGGCAACCAAGTGAGACTCTGTCTCAGAAAAAAAAACAACTATATTAAACATACATGGAAGGGCTTATTTTTGGGCTTTCTGTTCTATTCCATTGGTCTATTTGCCCTTTTGCCAGTATGATCCTATTGTGGCTTTGTGTAATAAATTTTAAAATCAGGAAGTGTGAGACCTTCAACTTCCTTGTTTTTTAAGATTATATCTATTTGGAGTCTCTTGATATTTCATATGAATTTTAGAATAAGTTTTTCTGTTTCTGCAGAAAATGCCATTGGGATATTAATAGAGATTGCGTTGAATCTACAGATCAATCCCTTTCAGTAGTATTGTCATATTAACAATATTAAGTTTGTCAATCCATGAACACAGATGTCTTTCCATTTAATTATGTCTTTTAAAATTTCTTTCAGCAATGTTTTGTTGTTTTCTGTTTACACACTTTCATCTTCTAGGTTAAATTTATTTCTGAATATTTTCTTCTTTATTCCTGAGTATTCTTTTCATGCTATTATAAATGGAGTTGTTTTCTTAGTTTCCTTTTTCAGTTTTTCATTGTTAGTATGTAGAAATTCAACTGATTATTGTGTGTAGATTTTGTATGCTGCAACTTTGCTGAATTTATTATCTGTAACTGCTTTTTTGTGGAATTTTTAGGGTTTTCTACATATAAGATCATGCCATCTGTGAACAGAGATAATTTTACTGCTTCCTTTCCAATTTTAATGCCTTTTATTTCTTTTTTCTTGCCTAATTGCTCTGGTTAAAACTCTTGATACTCTGTTGAATAGAAGTGGTGAAAGCAGGCATACTTGTCTTATTCCTGATCTTAGGGGAAAAGCTTTTGGTCTTTTACCGTTAATTATGATGTTAGCTGTGGGTTTTTCATATAGCCTTTATCATGTTGAGAAAGTTTCCTTTTATTTCTAAGTTGCTGAGTAGAGTGTTTTAATCAAGAAAGACTGGTGAATACTTTTTCTGTATCAATGGAAGTACTCATGGTTTTTTTCCTTTTTTTCTATTAATGTGGTATATTACATTGATTTTTATATATTGAACCTTCCTTGCATTCTGAGACTATGTCCCACTTGGTCATAGTATATAATTTTTTAATAATGCTGCTGAATTTGGTTTGCTACTGTTTTGTTGGAGATTTTTACATCAATATTTGTGAAGAATATTGAGTCTATAAGTTTTCTTATAGTATCTTTGGTTTTGATATCAGGGTAATCCTATCCTCATAAAATAAGTTAGGAAGCATTCCCTCTTTTTCAATTTTTTGGAAGAGTTTGAGGAAGATTGGTGTTAATTCTTCTTTAACTTTCGGTAACAATTCGCTAGTGAAGCCATCTGGTCCAGGCTTTTCTTTGTTAGGAGGTTTTTCATTACTGATTTGATCTCCTAACTATTTATTGGTCTATTCAGATTTTCTGTTTTTTTCATGATTCAGCTTTGGTAGATTGAGTGTTTCTAGGAATTTGTCCGTATCTAGGTTACCCAATTTGTTGGCATACAATTGTTTATAACATTTTCTTATAATCCTCCTTATTTCTCAAAACTTGGTATTAATGTCCACACTGTCATTGCTAATTTTAGTAATTTAAATCTTCTCTCTGTTTTTCTTGGTCATTCTAGCTAACATTTGTCAATTTTGTTGATCTTTCAAAGAACCAACTTTTAATTTTGTTGACTTTCTCTGTAGTTTTATATTCCCTATTTTATCTATCTTAGCTTTAGTCTTTATTTCCTTCCTTCTACTAGCTTTGGATTTAGTTTACTCTTTTTCTTGTTTCTTAAGATGTAAACTTAGCTTATTGATTTGAGGTTTTCTTTTTTAACGTATGCATTTACAGTGATAAATTTCCCTTTTAGCACTGCATTTGCTTTATTTCATAAGTTTTGGTATATTGTATTTTTGTTTTCTTTTGTCTTGGGTATTTTCTGATTTCTGTTGTGATTTTTTTTCTTTGACTCAATGGTTATTTAAGAATATGTTGTTTAATTTCCACATATTTGTGAAATTTCTAGTTTTCCTTCTGTTATTTTAGTTTTATTCCATTGTGATTAAAAAATATACATTGTACGATTTTAGTTTTTTAAAATTTTTTGACTTATTTTATGTCCTCAAGTTTGTCCTGGAGAATATTCCATGTGTGCTTGCAAAGTGTATTCTGCTGTTACTGAATGGAATGTTATGTCTATGTCTGTTAGGTCTAATTGGTTTATTGTGTTGATCACATTCTCCACTTTGTTATTGATCTCTCTGGTTGTTCTGTCTATTACTAAATGTGAGCTATTGAAGTTTCCAACTATTATTGTAGAATTTTCTGTTTCTCCCTTCAATTCTGTCAGTGTTGCTTCATTATATTTTCAGGCTTTGATCGTTTGTTGCATGTATGTTTGTAGCTGTTGTATCTTCTTAGTGAATTGATCCTTTTATCAATATATAATGTTTTTTGTCTCTTGTAACAGTTTTTCACTTAGAGTGTATAGCTCCTCCAGCTCTCTTTTGATTACTCTTTGCACTTTAAACCTATGTGTGTCCTTAGATCTAAAATGAATGTCTTAAAGACAGCATACAGTTACATCATGTATTTTATCCATCTTGCCAATCTTTTTTTTGATTGGAGAGTTAATCCATTTACATTTAAAGTAATTACTGATAAGGAAGGGTTTACTTCTGCAATTTTGCTATTTGTCTTCTGTATGTCTTACAGCTTTTTGTTCCTCATTTCTTCCATTATTGTCTTCTTTTGTGTTCAGTTGATTTTTTGGAGTGATACATTTTGATTACCTTCTTATTTTGTGTATATTCTATAGCTATTTTGTCAACTTCAATTGCATATAAAAACTCTTCATGTAAAACTTCTTCCTTCCCTTTTATGTTATTGATGTTACAAATTGCATCTTTATACATTGTGTTCCCAATAACATAGATAATTATTTTTTATGCCTTTAACTTTAATATCCTGTAGAAAATAAAGTTACAGGCTAAGATTACAATAATCCTAGCTTTTATTTTTCCCCTTGTGTTTCCCTTTACTGAAGATTTTTATATCTCCATATGGCTTCAAGTTACTGTGTAGCATCCTTTCATTTCATCATGAAGGACTCCCTTTAGCGTTTCTTAAAGGTCAGGTCTACTGCTAATGAACTCCCTCAGGTTTTATTTATCTAGGAATGTCTTAACTCCTCCTTCATTTGTAAAAGACACTTTTGCTCACTCTAGAATTCTTGGTTGACAGGGTTTTTGTTCTTCCAGCATTTTAAGTATGTCACCCCACTGCTTTCTGGCCTTCAAGATTTCTAATGAGAAACAGGCAGATAATCAAACTGAGAATCCTTTGTATGTGATGAGTCTCTTCTTTCTTGATGCTTTCAAGATTCTTTGTCTTTCAACCATATAATTATAATGTTTTTAGTATGGGTGTCTTTGGGCTTCTCCTCTCTGGAGTTCAGTGCACTTCTTGGATTTGTAGATTCACATCTTCCATCAAGTTTGGGGGATTCATATCTTTCATCAAAATTGAGAAATTTTTTTCTTCAGGTAATCTCTCT
Organism: Cheirogaleus medius; assembly: GCA_008086735.1. Taxonomy (NCBI): domain Eukaryota; kingdom Metazoa; phylum Chordata; class Mammalia; order Primates; family Cheirogaleidae; genus Cheirogaleus; species Cheirogaleus medius. Next base: position 5,443,686 of record VBSM01002035.1, on the reverse strand, counting down.
GCTCCCTTCTCTCTCTCTCTTTTCCATCTGGAACTCTCGTAATGCATACATTATTTGTTTGATTGTGCCCCAGAAGTCCCTTGGGCTCTGTTATTTTTCTTTATTCTTTTTTCTTCCTGCTCCTCAGACTTGATTATTTCAATTTTTCTATCTTCAAGTTTGCTGATTATTTTTTGCTTGCTCAAATCTGCTGTTGAGCTCCTGCTGCTATATTTTTTATTTGCTTTTGTACTTTTCAGCTCCACATTTGTTGTTTGGCTCCTTTTAATAATTTCTCTATCATTGTTGATGTTCTCATTTTGTTCATATATTATTTTCCTGATAATGAAACAACTAGACAGTTGTTTTAAAGTCTTTGTCTAGTAAGTCTTAATGTCTTGGCTTCCATGCGGATGACTTCTGTTATCTTATTTTTTTCCATTGAGTGAACTGTGTTTTACTGTTTCTTCATATGCCTGTGACTTTTTTTAATTGCACATTTGATTATAATGTGGTAAGTGTGGAAGTCAGAGTCTTCCCCTTCTCTAGGGTTTGCTAGGTTGCTTTTTTGGTTGGTTGGTTGGTTCGTTTTTTGATTGTTAAAGACTATAGTAATCCATCTGTTTTGAGACTTTTCCAAATAATTTTTGCACTGTCCCATGTCAGATATGCTTACTGAAGTCTCTGCTCCTTTTGCTATGTTCAGCTAATATTTTGACAATTCCATTGAATTCCAGGAACTGAAATGGACAAACTAATAAAAAACCGAAAACAAGAGAATAACCTTTATTCCATTCTTTATAGACTGGCTCTGTCTGGGGTAGTTCTTCACTGATTAGCCAGGCCTACTCTGAGCCCAGGGATCAGGCAGAGGTGAAGGTTTAAGGTCTTCTGAGGACTTTTCTGAGCATGCATCTTGCCTGAGTATGCAGGTGGCCTTCTAAACTCCTTCATATATATATGGCTGCTTTTGAATGTCCTAATTTCCCAAAGAATATCACCCAGGTACTTCTCTAGTGTTTAGATGGTCTATTGTATATCTCCACCCAGAACTTCTTGCCCCAGGCATCTATTGGTTTATAGTCCTCTTGTAGCTTTTACAAGCAGTGTCCAACAGTTTTACTGCCTGTGCCCAGAGTTATGAAACACAGAGGTGAGGTAGTGAGTCCTTTGCATTAGAACAGATGTACACAATTATTTGTAAATACGGTCTGCTTCCTCTCATTTGATAAGGTGAACTGAGAATCAAGGGACTTAGTGATCGTCACCATTTTGGGGAAGGGATGAGACAAGGACAAATAAAAATGCCACAAAACTTTCCCACAGTTTTGAAAGTAGCTTTTTTTTGATTGGCCATTTGGTTGGTTGCTATAAACTTTTGATTGTTTTCCAGAGCTCCTACAAAGTTGACTCAGACAGCTTCAGGTTGTTTTACTGATGTCTCTGTGGGGGAATGAGAGCTTAGAGCTTCATAGTTTGCCCTTTTCCTGTTGTCACTCTCTCTTTTTAAATAAACTAAAAGCTTTGGTTTTTAATTTTTTACAGGTTAACCAGAAGGGATCAGAGAAGCCACTTGAACAGAAATTTGCAACAATGGTGTCTTCCTTGGGAAGTGGAATGATCAGGTACCTCACTAGAAATCTGTTACAAGTCTTTTCAGATCAGATGTATACTTGTATATATGCATGAGTACATAGAACTCGCTAGACATATTATAGTTCACCTTACATTTTTTTTCTATACTAGATCAGAGCTGTTCTCTGGCATAATTTATGTTGCAGAATAACTTCTTTACAGTCAAGTTTTAATTTGAGTTTAGTCCCTGATTAAAATCCCCTCATCAAGGCTTTGTATCCCCATGAGGCTTTGTGAGGCTATGGCCATTAGGTCATGAATTTTAGTCTTCTTGATTGTTTGGTGTGGTGTCTGTGGTCCTGAGCATCACATGAGCTGGTGCAGTTTAGCTATGTATGGTGGCCTCATTTGGAGCAGCAGTATTGCCTCTCCTGTAAGTCACCAGGCAGCCACCAACAGTTGCAAACTCTGTGTAGCCTTGTGAAAAGATGGGGATCCTAAAACATCAGTTGCCCTGTGGAAAGGTACATAGTAATGAGTCAGCCCATTTGCAGCAGGAAACTGGGGTGGAAGGTAGGAGTGTACTATGGTAAAAAGTGGTAATGAGCATTTGGGGAAAACATCCCCCCCAAATAGTACTGGGTTATTTGGGGAGAAATTTTTTTTTTTTTTTGAGATAGAGTCTCACTTTGTTTCCCAGGCTAGAGTGCCATGGCATCAGCCTAGCTCACAGCAACCTCAAACTCCTGGGCTCAAGCAATCCTTCTGCCTCAGCCTCCCGAGTAGCTGGGACTACAGGCATGCACTGCCATGCCCAGCTATATTTTCTATGTATTTTTAGTTGGCCAATTAATTTCCTTCTATTTTTAGTAGAGACGGGATCTTGCTCTTTCTCAGGCTGGTTTCGAACTCTTGACCTTGAGCAATCCGCCCGCCTCGGCCTTCCAGAGTGCTAGGATTACGGGTGTGAGCCACCATGCCCAGCCACTGATAAGGTTTTGATACGAGCAGTTGATTTATTATGGTCTCTGTGCAGTCAAACCTCTCTGCCAATGATAATCAGTATTTACAGCTGCTCCCCAGCACTAGCATCACCGCCTCAGCTCCACCTCAGACCATTAGGCATTAGATTTTCACAAGAAGCTTGCAACCTAGATCCCTCGCATACGCAGTTTACAGTAAGGTTTGCATTCCTATGAGAATCTGATACCACAGCCGATCTAACAGGAGGCGGAGCTCAAGCAGTGATGTGAGCGATGAAGAGCAGCGGTTGTAAATACAGATGAAGCTTCACTGGCTGGCCTGCTGCTCACTTCCTGCTGTGTGGCCTAATACCTAACAGGCCATGGACTGGTACCAGTCTTTGGCCCGGGGGTTGGGGGCCATAGTTGTATTGGACTGATACTTTTTAGTTTTTTAACCAGTTGTTAATATGAGTAAATAAAGTTGATTAATTGGTGAATGACCAGAAAGAGAAAAGTCATATGGTTGTACTTTCGAGGAGTGGTTGGATTAGTAATGGAAAGTTATTCTTTTGGAAACTGGGTGAAACATATAAGATGTCCAAGGTGATTTGTCTCTGAGGGTTTCTTCATAGGACTTGGAAAGAAGTAGAACTGCTCAACTGTTGGGTTCAGAAGTAAAATAATGTATTTTAAATTATTTACCGCCGAATATCCTCCCACCTCGGCCTCCTAGAGTGCTACCGTGTTTCCCTGAAAATAAGACCTACCCATAAAATAAGCCATAGTAGGATTTCTAAGCATTTGCGCAATATAAGCCCTACCCCGAAAATAAGACCTATCTGCACTACCAATGCATTTCGTCATGGAGCGGTAAAGAAGACGAGCAGCCCTTCTCATCATCTGCTCCATCGTGACAGCTACTATCCCAGAGGTGACCGGAAAGGTGCGGGCAGCCCCACCAACAAGGTCGGCTCCCCCTGTCAGGTCCCAGCCAATGGTTCTAAAGGAAATAGAGTCGCAAGAAATTCAGGATGGAATTCGGGGTTTGAAGAGTTATGATGATGTTCCAGAAGAAGATGACTTAACTATATTTGAATAAATGTAGATTGTTGTACCGTACTTAAAAAAATAACACATCCCCTGAAAATAAGCCCTAGGGTGTCTTGAGGAAAAATAAATATAAGACCTTGTCTTATTTTCGGGAAACACGGTAGGATTATAGGCGTGAGTCACCACGCCCAGCTTAACATCTATTTTTGTGCTAATTTCTGAGGAAACCACTCTCCCCCAAGGTAACCACTGAAGCCTTGGGCTCTCTTTATCTGCTGGAAGCCCACACTCTATTGATGCCCCTTCAGTCTGTTGGAGCCAAGGGAGTCACACAAGAGCAGACGTTTCATCTGAATTTTCACTCTGCAGATGAGAGTATAATGTCCTTCTAGTCCTCCTGCTTTATGTCTTGTGAAGTTTGAGAAGTAGAATATATGAGATTTTTTATATATCTGTGGTGCTTGGGTTCTCTGTACTTTCTTCTTCCCTTGACATTCAGGACTTGGTTAATGAGTCAAGGGGCAACTTTTCAGCTCATGGTAGGACACCTGAACTGTTGGATATCTTCTAACTTTTAGAATTATGCCTCTTAAATATTAGACAGCTAAAAACAACTCATTACAGATTGACAGAGAAGGAATTTAGCTCTACCACATGTATGTGTGATATATATTGACAAAGGGAAGTGAATTTTTTGTTACAATGGCCAATAACTAACCGCAGTGGGGACTATCCTGTCCTCTCTGCTTCCTCAACCCCTGGTATACAACAGATACCCACACTAATTCTCTTTGGACTGAATTGAATTTGACCATTTGAACATATTAATTGATTTGAAAAACAATAAAAAAGGACCCTGTTCTTTGCACATGGGGATAGAGGATAAATATATGCTAGATACTCAGTTGGACTAGTCCTCTTTACAGCGCAAACCTGACTACTGTACTTGCACTCACTTCACTGGTGTTTGCTTTTCTTCTCTACTCCTTTCTGAGGGTCCCTAGAAGAACATGTGAAGATAGATGTGTGTGTGTGTGTGTGTGTGTGTGTGTGTGTATTCAGATATATGTATATATTTTTTTCCTCTGAATAGGTATGAGCATGAGAAGGTGGGGTGCATATGTGTATGTATGTATATGTGTGTGGTATGTGGGTGTGTGTAAACACAGAGTGAAGGAGGCTCCAATGTTCCCAAGAAATATGTATGCTCTGATATAGAAAGAAAAATCAGCGTATTAGGTATTATTAATGGAAGGAAAATAAATGATCCCTGGGTAGTCTCTAAATATCTTTTCTTTTGATAGGTACATTGCCTTTGACTTCCATAAGGAATGTCGAAATATGAGATGGGATCGACTAAGTATTTTATTGGAGCAGGTAGCAGAAATGCAAGATGAATTAGGGTAAGCTATATCATTTCCTTATGGATGGGGGGAAGATATATATATATATAAATATATAATATTTATTAAAAAAAAATATATATATATCATATTTATTATGTATTGTCTAGCAGACTTACAATTACAATTCACAGCACTTGTCAGTGCTGATCTATACTATTTTGTTTTATTTTATTTTTTTTGAGACAGAGTCTCACTTGTGTTGCCCGGGCTAGAGTGCCGTGGCGTCAGCCTAGCTCACAGGAACCTCAAACTCCTGGGCTCAAGCGATCCTCCTGCCTCAGCCTCCCAAGTAGCTGGGACTACAGGCATGCGCCACCATGCCTGGCTAATTTTTTCTATTTTAAGTTGTTAAATTTCTTTCTATTTTTAGTAGAGGCAGGGTCTCGCTCTTGCTCAGGCTGGTCTCGAACTCCTGAGCTCAAGCAATCCATCGGCCTCGGCCTCCCAGAGTGCTAGGATTACAGGCTTGAGCCACCGCTCCCGGCCCTCAGTTTACCTCTTAATTAGCCACACGACCCAGAGGCCAGTGAGTTATCTTTAAGCTTTGGTTTCTCCATTTGTAAAGTGAAAATAATAATACCTACCTCATAGACTTACTGTGTTGTTTAAGAAATAATATTTATAACGTATCTAGTATTTATTTTATGAGTACTACTGGGGTGCCAACACACATGTGCTCATAATACGCACATGTATTATACACACCAACTCTAAATGAACCTTGCCGGTTCTGCATGAGCCTCACGTAGATTTTTTGTCTGAACACATTCTTCTAGGCCCTTCTTCCTAAGGTCATGATTTTTATTTTGCCTTTGATTAAATCTGTTGCATTTCCTCCCTCCTTTTGGATTTGGGGAATAATTTCAATAAGTTAATATTATCTAGTGTTCATTATGTGCTATGTCCAGAGTACACTCTGCTAATTACTTTATGTATGTTGTATGTTACCTCATTCATACCTTAAAGTAGCCTAATAGTGGTGCTGTTATCTCCATTTTGTGGGTGAATATGCTTACTCTTTAAAGTTCTACAGCTAGTATGTTGCCTAAGGTGCCAAGGCTAACAAACAGATTGTTTGCTGCTAGAGTCCATGCTCTTAACCACCACACTGTGTGTTTTCAGATTTTTGAGTTCATAGAATTATTGAGGAGCTTCTTAAAAATAAAGAAAATACAGGAACTGGTAACTGGTTGGCTGCAGGGCAAGCATCTGGGTGGTTAAGAGGAGAAAGGAAAACTTATTTTTCAAATAACACCCTATTGTACTTTATAAATTTTGTATTATTTGCATGTGTTGCCCATTTTAAAAAAAGAATTAAAATATTTTTAATGCAAAATATCCAGTACTTGCTTCAGAGAGTCCTATTCAGTTAATCTCAAGGTCAAGAATCTTCATTTTTAACATGCATCCCAGGGGATTCTGGTACAGATAGTACAGGATAAAACCCTGATATGTCAGGACACAGCTGGAGTAATTATGTTAAAGGAAACCCTCTTCTGGCTTTGGGAAACATGATTGATGTCCATAGCAACCTTTATAATACTCCCAACTCTATTTTTTCACATCTTTTGGGTGAGATGACCTCTAATGTTACACCTGTTTTTTGGATTGGGGGGCTGTCTTACCTCAGCCATTCAAACTTCTTTTTGGTCTGGGATAATCAAATGTGCTTGACCATACATTCCTGTCTGACCTTTTAATTTACAGATTTTAATAATGTCACTGAAATGAGACTCATGTGACAAGAGTTGTGTTCTTAGTAGATTTGACCTACTTTGGTATGAGAGTGTTTATACAAATGTGTGTTAGTTATTTTCTAGTGGACTCTGTTGGCAAGGTGATGACAAACCAGGATGGCGTGTTCCGCAGCAATTGCATGGACTGTCTAGACAGAACCAATGTGATCCAGAGTTTATTAGCTCGTCGTTCACTTCAGGCCCAACTTCAGGTGCACATTCTTTTTTTCTTTTATTGAAAAACAATATAGCAAAAAATTAAAGAAACTTCATTTTTAAAAACCAATAACAAAAAATGTTCATACTGCCCCCACCCTAACCCACTCCTTTATTTTTGTGTCCTGCCATCGTGGATGTGCACATTTTCCATAACCATGGTCAGATGTATGCATAATTTTTAATTTTTCCATTTTCTTTTAGCATTTATGTAATCATTGTTTTTGATGGTTGTGGTGTCGTGCTGTAATTTACTAAGCCATGTTGCTACATAAATGGCCACATACAGAGAATATATCTGTATATGTTATTGTTAACTTGAATTATTTCCTTCAGCTTAATTCCTAGAAGTAGAATTACTGGCTTAAAGTGAATAAATATATTCCTTTCCAAGAGGGTCATGCCAATTTACGCTGACACCAGCAATGAATAAGTGAATCTATTTAATTGAACTCTTGCCAGCATTAGATATTTTTATTTAAACATTTTTTTTCTATTTTAATAGTACAAAAATAGCACCTCAAGGGTGCTTTCATTTACATCTCTCTTATTACTAGCAAGGGATATTAACTCCAAGGTAAAAGTTTTCTGGCACAGCTTTGCTTTACCACTAAGACTCTGCTGATGAGAAAATAGAAGTGAATTTTTTCTTCTTTTTGTATTTGGAATTTCACGTATGCAGAGCCTAGATTTCTAAATCACATTCGGATTTGCTGCAAGGGGCAAACAAAATGCATCCCAAATGGTTTCCTGCCCAGAAAATTAGTAAGCATTCAACTTTATTTCTGACAAAGGGGCATCCTGTTCCTTTCCCTGAGTATAGTCCTGCCACTGTCCCTGTGGTACTGGGGCTCAAGGGAGTGCAGGGATTGCAAGGCCAGGGAGCTCTCAGGAGAGGCCCTGCAGCCTGCCCTGGGCAGGAGAGGGTTGTTGCAAGCTGAGTCCGTTTATATACAACAGACATGTTTCTGGCCTGCAGCCAGCAGCCAGGAACTGCATGATGTGATTTGGGGACTGTCTGCTTTTTCTTCCTAAATCATGTCTGCTAAAATCTATTACACATAAATATGGATGTGGTTCTTATTCCAGAGACTAGGAGTTTTGCACGTGGGACAAAAGCTTGAAGAACAAGATGAATTTGAAAAGATTTACAAAAATGGTAAGTAATTTCCTTAATATAGGCAAAGTTGCTCAATTTTAAAAATAAATTAATATTTTGGATTTAGAATTTTGGTTGTCATTTTAATTATTATCGGCTGTTTTTGATTTTTTTTTCACAGCCTGGGCTGACAATGCAAATGCTTGTGCCAAACAATATGCGGGAACTGGTGCCTTGAAGACTGACTTTACCAGGCAAGCCAAGATTTTAAAATAGCGATCCACAACAGTGGTTCACAGTCCTGATGCTTTTTTAGAATCACATGGGCAGCTTTACAGCAGCAACAACAGCAAAACACCTGGGCCTTAACTGAGTCTATGAAGTCAGGATTGCTGGGGGATGAGGTTCTTAGCCTCCCTGGGGGATTCTGATGCACAGGGAGGGTTGAGAAACACAACGCTACAGTGCTTCTCAAACCTTTACTGTGCACCCGAATTACCAGTCACATTCAGTAGATCTGGGGCAGGGCCTGAGATCTGCATCTCTAAAAAGCCACCCAGGTGATGCTAATGCTGCTGCTTTCAAGGACCACACTGGGTAGTGAGGAGTTAGAACATTTTGAATGTATTACACATGCACTCGTGTATGGGTTCCCTGGGAGCAAAATGAGATCTTTAGTCTCTTGTTGTTTTGTACTTCTTAACCTGGGCTATGTGTTTCTCTTCATATTTCTTGTCTTTACAACTGGAACTGAGTGTTTTTCCTCTTTATGCCTACTTTGGTAATATTTTAGAAGGAGAATACATATTCCTTTGACCTGCAAGGAATTTCGTTTTGTGAAATGTTTCTATATTTTCAGGGATGATTTTTAAAATCTTTGTAACTTATTTCTATAGAGTATACTTACTGGCCATAAAACAGAACGAGAATTTAGTATACAGATCTGTAACTTAAAACTTATTTTAACCAGAACTGGGAAGAGAACGCAGTTGGGACTTATGATGGATGGCTGGAACTCACTAATACGGTATTACAAGAACAACTTTTCAGATGGATTTAGACAAGTAAGTTTGTATTTGATGCTTTTTTGGTCATTAGGTGGTTATGCTTTTGCATTGTTCCTCTATAATGTAATCACAGTGAGTTTGGGGAGTTACTAATTTCCTTCTTTCTGTTCTAGGATTCCATAGACTTATTTCTTGGGAACTATTCAGTGGATGAATTAGAATCTCATAGTCCTTTAAGTGTTCCAAGGGATTGGAAATTCCTGGCTGTAAGAAACCTTTATGTTTTTCAAGTTGTTAAAAGCATTATGTACGAAAGGGTAGATGATATCAGCTCCCCTTAATTTAAAATATTATATGTTATTTTATATTTCATTAAAAGAAATATAAATACTCAAGTTTTCCCAAAGAGAAGTTCAGGGCAAGAAGTAAAATAACTTTGGAGCATTTTTTTCTTTTCCTCATACTCTCTCACACATCAGTAAAGGGATTATGGACAATTTCGCATTTCAGGAAAACTTCAGTTCTCTTATGTTCAGGGAATTCAAACACAAGCCTATAACATGGAAGGCAAACTAGTTTTTACCCTTTCTCTTTTTTATCTCTTCCGTTCACCAGACTCTGCAAGAGCCTCTCTGGGATCTCATTCCAGTAGACAAAGTGCCCTGGATTGGAAGGGAAGCCTAGTGTCCTGGGTTCTCATCTAGGCGACCTCTTTCCATTTAGCGTTCCTTTGTTTGGAGCAAAGGCATACTTGCTCAGATCTTATAACTTAACCAGTCTAAAGACTTGGGCAGTTGTGATTGAACCCCTAAATAATGATGTTTTATTGAAAAAAGATACTGGGTATATTAGCTTGTAGAGGAGTTTATTTTTCCAAGTAAAGCATGCACAACTGATTTTGCAGTTGATTAACATTCTTAAATGATGATCTCTTTCCATTATCTTTTCCAGTTGCCTATTATCATGGTTGTTGCCTTTTCAATGTGCATTATCTGCTTGCTTATGGCTGGTAAGTCTGCTCTTATTTCACATTCTAGAATGTTGAACTTTCTTGTACAACATCTTGAGTTTTTGAGTCCACTCGACACTTGATGTTTCCCTGTTATACTTAACGAGAAAAGTGGAGTGGATGAGATTAGTCCTTAGATGTGACAGGAAGAAAAATACATAGCTAGTAGTTTGACAGTTGGTTGGGTTTTTTTTTAAACTTAAGATTTTAAAAACATTTTTTCTTATTACCAAAGTAATACATAGTAATTATAGAAAATACTATTTATTGTCTTGCCCTTCAGAAATAAGCTAACCAGTCTTAAAATTTTGATGTTTTAATCTTTGTAAGTATGTAATTTTTTCAAAAGTGAGATAGTTTTGTAATCTCCTTTTTCTACTGAGCAATATGAATGTTTTCCCATGTTCTTCATTTTTAATGTCTACAAAGTTTTCCACTTATGGACATATAGTTTATTTAACCAACCACTTATTATTGGGCAAATAAATATTACTAATGGATTAAGATATTACTTATTAAATTGTTAATGGAAAAGAAGCCGAACTCTGTAAAATAATTTTAAAGAGATTTATTCTGAGCCAAATTTGAGAACCATGACCTGGAGCCACACCCAAGAACCCCTGAGTAAATGGACTCGCTGTGGCTGGCTTACAGTTTAGTTTTGTACATTTCAGGGAGACAAGGATTAACAGGTAAAGTCATAAATCAATTCATGGAAGGCATACATTGGTTTGGCCTGAAAAAGTGGGCCATCTTGAAGGGAGGTGGGGCTTACAGGTCATAGGTGGGTTTAAGATTCTTTGACTCGTAATTGGTTAAAGACATGAAACTTTGTCTAAAGGCTTGGAACGTTTTAAGATAAGGAGCTGTTAATCAGAGACAAGCCACTGGACATAAATTTGTTGTGTAAATTGAGGACCTGCAGGTTTGTCTTGTATACTCTTAGGCCTGTTAATGAGTTACAAAGGAAGTCTCCAAGAAGGGAGGGGACGTGATGAGGCATGTCTGACCTCCCTCCTCGTGGCAGGCAATTTAGTTTTTGGATGTCCCCTTGGCCAAGAAGGGGTCCGTTCAGTTAGCCAGTGGGGAGAGCTTTAAGATTTTATTTTAGTTAACAAAATTTTAATAGATTGGGAGTAAAATTCCCTAAGAACCTGAGCTGACAGGGTCTTTACTGGTTTTCTTTTTTCTCTTAATATTCTTTTATGTTGCTAAGTTAATAAGCATTTAAAATTAAAGTGAGAAGAGTGTAGTCTCCATTAAATAATGTCCTTGTGCTTTGGGGGTTTGAGTCTGGGACGTTGTATTGTACCTTAAGGAGCAATCTTAGGCACTCTGGAAGAAGGGCACCTTCCAGACTTCATCCTCTATCCCAGATTCCTTGGACTAACCTTTGTCAGAATGCCACCATCCTCAGGGCACCATTCCCATGCTCCTCTTTCACCAAGTCTTCCTTTATTCTCCCACACAGAAGTCATCTCTCCCTTTCTGGATCCCAGAGCACTCCCCGTACCTCTCTTCTAGCACTTTCATCTTTAAACCTCATAAATACCTAGAGATTTATTTTTCAGAAGTAGTATACCTCTTTGGTGTACCTTATAAACCCAACGTATATTTCTCTTTGTATGGTAATGATTTGCATACTTGTTTGTCTTTTTCACTGGATCAGCAACTTTTTGAGGGCAGAAACCCTGTCTTCCTCATTGTTTTATCTCCTACGTCCTGGATATAGTAAACGCTCAGCAAATGTTTGCTGAATTAAGGACTCTTATTCTTGAGGAGGAGCCCCAGTACCCGTTGATCTCCGTATTCTCCTCAGTGTTCAGCACTGTCCACAGTAAGGACATAGTTTTGAATAAATGCTGGAATGCTGAGTAGGGGAAAGGAGCCATCCTACTATTATTCTAGCTGGCAGACTTTTTCTGTAAAGAGCCAGATAGTACATATTTTTGTCTTTATGAATTGCATCTGGTCTCTGTTGCACATTCTTTGTTTTTCTTTTTGCAACCCTTTCAAAATGTAAAAAACATTTTTGGCTAACAGTATAAAAACAGGTTGCGGGCACAGGAATTGCCTGTGGCTTGACTGCGGGTCCTTTGTCAGGCTTTGCAGCAGGAAGGAAGAGGACAGAACTAGTGAGCACGTGCTGATTCCTCAGCATGTTTCTTCAGAGGCCAGCAGCTGGTTTCATTTACTCCCTAGGTCCTCTGACTTCTTTCTTTAAAATGCTGCCTAGTGGATGCCATTTGGGGGAGGCACTCCACTGTTAAATTAGTTTTGTTGTTTTGTTTTGACTATACCTACATTTACCTAAAGAACCTCTAAAGAGGCCGGGCGCGGTGGCTCACGTCTGTAAGCCTAGCACTCTGGGAGGCCGAGGCGGGCAGATCGCTCAAGGTCAGGAGTTCGAAACCAGCCTAAGCAAGAGCGAGACCCCATCTCTACTAAAAATAGAAAGAAATTAATTGGCCAACTACAAATATATAGAAAAAATTAGCCGGGCATGGTGGCGCGTGCCTGTAGTCCCAGCTACTCAGGAAGCTGAGGCAGGAGGATTGCATGAGCCCAGGAGTTTGAGGTTGCTGTGAGCTAGTCTGATGCCACGGCACTCTAGCCCGGGCAACAGAGTGAGACTCTGTCTCCAAAAAAAAAAAGAACCTCTAAAGAGGCAGAAGAGTCAAGACCAAAAGCTCGACCTGAATAAAATGGATGATTCCTTTATGGAGTGTCTGACAGAGTGAGTTAATAAGGATCTGCCTTTCTTCTTTTGTCTAAGAAGAATTTTAAAGCTCAGAGCTGTGAAAATGAGCAAGTACATAAATTTGGACATATTTTTGAGTAAAAAGAGATGGGATCCTGTGAATGGCAACATCTCATGTCAGTAATTGCTGCACAGTAATGAACTTGTGACATTTGGGTATGGTAATGTTGATTTCTTGCCCCTGCTGTGATTTTTAAGAGAATGAAAAACAAATGTAGCATGATCTCTGACAACTTGTCAGGAAGGTGTCTAGACACTGGTTTTCTTCCCTGGTGTAGTCTCTTGCTGGCGGTTGGCCTCTCACCTGTTTCTCCATCTGCAGATGAGGCCGGTACTGTTGCAGGAGAGAAGCGACACTAGGATCAACTATTCAAGGCGTAAAACAAGCCAGATCTTTGCCCACTGGCCTGCTGCTAACCTTCATGAACCCCAGACTTTGAAAAATACATATCAGCACAGTTGTACTAAATGTGTTATTAAAAGATATTATTGGGTTTTGTTTTACATACTTGACTTTAATACGTAACTTTTCTGAAGTATGTATATTTTATAAAGCATATTTTTTGTGTAGGTATTTTTGATACTAGCTTATATCTGTCATAGGTAGAACTGTGAATTAAACTATTAGTAATAGTTTCTTAAAATATTAAAATACACTAAAAGTGATCATGATTATTTGTATAACAAAATATGAAATAGTGGTTCTCAGAGCATGGCCTCTGGATCAGTAGCATCAGCATCGTCTGGGAACTTGTAGAAATGCAGATTCTTGGGGCCCAACAGTTGATGCTTTCTGAAGCCCTGCGGAGGATTCTGGTGCTAGCCAGAGTTTGAGAACCACTGGTTTAAACATTAATTAACAGGTTCTTGTATTTTTCCTGTGAATGTACTAGTAAACTTTAATGTTGTCAAGATGTGCAAACCTACTGAAAACTGGATCTGGTATCAACAAATAACTTTTATTGACCATCTCTTTGTTTTTTCATATCAACAGGTGACACTTGGACGGAAACACTGGCCTATGTGCTTTTCTGGGGAGTTGCAAGCATTGGAACGTTTTTTATTATTCTTTACAATGGCAAAGATTTTGTCGATGCTCCCAGATTGGTCCAGAAAGAAAAGATAGACTGAATTTGTGTTTGTGGAAAGCGGCTTGGCCTGGAAGATTCCATTATGCAGAACTGGAGTCTTTACTGACCCGCTTTCCACAGCAGCTGAGGTCTTTTTAATGCCTTTATCCAAAAGCACATCTTGTGCTCTGTGTGAGGTGATAACAGAATTGATCTGATGTTCCTGCCTTGATGGTTTCTTTACTATTGGGAGAGTTATATTTATAATTTGAAGCTATTCTATAATTAAAATATAACCTGAACTCAGCTCACAGAATAGAAGCTGAATCTATTCATTGGATTCTATTCATTGTCCATTTAATCAACTCTTGCAGAATAAGTAATATATTTTTAAAAAATCTAGCTTCTTTCCTTATTTAAAACAGTAAAATTATTTTTCTATCTCAGTTTCATTTTTGTCATTGTAGAGGCAGTCACTGTTAGCAGGCATACTTTTCCACGTATCTTTGGACTCCTCATTAAAGTTTAATGCTAAGCTAACTATGTTTATAAACTGTAAGTCTCTTACAGACATCAAATCGTTTGATGAGATAATCTGTGACTTCACGGTAGGGAAGAGGGGAATGGGGTCTGGGGTTCTTTGACGTTTCTAGCAGGCTGCCTCATGACTTCAGTCGGCTCATACTGCTGGAATGTGATGAAAAAGTTCAGATATACTTTATCTTTTTAAAAAGTTGTAAATAAAATCAAAGAATGTAAAGTCTATCTCCTAATGCTAAAGGTCCAAAGCTGCCTCTGTTTCAAGGACTGCCCCAGTGTGGAACTACCATTGACTTGTCAGCTGTACATTTTGATTTCTTTGGGGGTCACTCACTGAGACATGCAGGCCTCTGAGAGGGTCTTGTGCTAGATTTGATATTGCACTTGGGGCAACAGCTGCTTTTCCACGCATGGTACTATTGATGCTTTTCACTGTGGCAAGGATTTTGTTGGCTATCAATAAGTGTGTCTGAAACTTAGTGCTTCCAGGTAGTTATAGTTCTCCAAATCAAGGACCAACTTAAACTTTAATTTATGTGCAAAAACAAACCTGAAAAATGTGCTTCAGAAGCTGTGCATATTTCTAATTGTAAGTCAGATTGTATATTCAAATTGTAATTATGGGATTTAAATATTAGAACAGTATGTAAGGTAGTATAATTACCACTATTTTAAAACAATTCAGTTAAACACTGCTACAATATTTCAGTGTTGTGCTTGAAAATATGTACAGTTTTTTTCCAATAGTAATACCTTATGTTATCCTTAAATATTTCTAAAAGCGCCTTTATTTCAACATTACCTTTTTTCCAACATTATCTTTTATAAACATTAATAAGAGTTGCTAGTTTTAAAAAATCTAAAGGAAATAAGAGCTGGAAAAACCCTCTGTAGCTTAAAATCAATCATTAAAACTAACAGTAGAGTAAGTAAATATAGCCACCTATTCTTAACATGTAAATAAACATAATTTGTTCCAAAGATGGAATATTGAAACTTAATTCATGTCTACTGTAATATATTATTTAAATGCTACTGGGCATTTCACATTAAGAACTTACGTCAGTAACTACAACAAAGACCAAATCTGAACTGCTAATGTGGCTGCTTCGTAGGCAATGAACTAATGTTGGTGTGTTAGATCTTAAGGTATCAATATTTTAGAACCCTGCAATGATTTGATTTCCAAATTCATGTACTATATACAGCCATAAGTGCAAATAAAATGTCATATTCTTTTCTAACTACTGTTTGTGTCGTTCCTGTACTTTATCTTGAAAGGTGATGTTTTTCTTTTTTATCGTAGAATTTAAGACATCATGTAAAGCAATGTATGATCATTATAAAAAAATTAGACAAAATAAGCAAGTAAGTCAGTAGTTTCTGGAATGCTGCTTTCCAGTTATGGTACTTAAGAAATTTTGTATGCCCTTGTAGTTCCCTTTTTAGTTATAGATAAGACCAGGGAAATATTTAGTAAAGCATAATGTCCATAAAAAGTATACCCCACTTCCGAATTGTAATTTGTTTTTCAAAATGATACAGATCTCTACTGATTAGTGGGAAAATATTGCTTATTAGAAAATTTTCTCTTCAGACTGCAGGAAGCTGTCTCTGAGCATGAGGGAAATAGTGATGTAAAAACCACCTTTGTACCTAGGAGGCCCTCACTTGTGTGAGAAGTGAGAAGAAATTTCTTGGAAATGGCTTGCACGCTTGCTCACTCGCTCGCTCTTTCCACACACACACACACACACACATACATATGTATATGTGTGTAGATTAATATATGTATATATATGCATTAGCACTTGTACTGAAGGCAAGGTACAGAGCTGGCACTGGAGGGAATCAGATGGCTTCCTGGAGGAGGTGGGACTTATGCTAGGACCAAGGTGTTCTGATTATCTAATGCTGTGGAACAAATTATCCCAAAAGAGAGAAGGGGAAGGAGGGGTGGAGAGGGCAGAGGAGGGACACAGACACAACAGGTATGCCATGAACTCCCCACCCAGGGCTGAGCCAGGGCACAGCCCATGTTGCTCTTATCCTTGACTCCTGGCTACCTTCCCTCTTTGGAGGAAGTGTTGGGAAAGGTGCCTTGCTCACAAGAATTCAATGCCCCAGCTCTATCTAAAGCTTTACTCTCCCTCCTTATGCTTTTGGGCATCCGTAGCACAGTTGGGAAGAAAAGAACCTGCACCTTGGAAGCCCGTGCTCTCCTTCCCAATGAGATTCCTATATCTTCCCAGAGATTACCATTAGCCTTATTTTTTTTCACATTTCCTTGCATTTATTCCTAGTTTTAACACATATGTTACACTAGATAAGTATATTGTTTTGTTTTGTTTGAGACAGTTGCTCAGGCTAGAGTGCCGTGGTGTCAGCCTAGCTCACAGCAACCTCAAACTCCTGGGCTCAAGCAATCCTCCTGCCTCAGCCTCCCGAGTAGCTGGGACTTCAGGCTTGCGCCACCATGCCCGGCTAACTTTTCTATTTTTAGTAGAGATGGGGTCTCACTCAGACTGGTCATGAACTCCTGAGCTCAAAGGATCCTCCCGCCTTGGCCTCCCAAAGTGCTAGGATTACAGGCGTGAGCCACCGCGCCCGGCCATTGTTTTGCTTGGTTTTTGAAGTGTATAAAAATGGTATTGTGTGTGTATCTTCCCACAGCTTGCCTTTGGAGGCAGCATTGTTTCTAAGGTTCATCCACATTTTTGGTTATAGCGGCGGTCCACTCCTGTTAACGATTGTTTACATTGAATGACTATATTACAAGACGTGTATTCATTTGGATTTACTGATGACAATTCATGTTTTGTCCAGTCTAATATTGGTGGATATTTTAGTTGTTTCTGGTTGCTTGTTCTCATACTCAGTACTGCTGTGAGTATTGCCTATGTCTCCCTGGGGGAAAGTGTTTCTCCCTGTTGTGTGCCCAGTGGTAGAATTATGAGCCTGAAGTATACAAAATAACATGAAATTATTTGCTAAATGGGTTATGCTGTTTATATTCCTACCAGTTCCGCATTGTCACCAATGCTTGGCATTGCCTGACTTCGTAACTTTTTAATCCAGCAGGTGTAAAATGGTATCTCACTCTGTCGTTTCTCTGACCACTAATGAGATTGAGCATCTTTTTATAGTTATGTATTTGGCCATCTGTTTCCTGTTCTGTGCCCATAGAGGTCTTTTGCTTGTTTCTGTTAGCGTTCTTGTCCTATTGATTTGTTGAAATTCTTTATATTCTGGAGAGTTTTTTGTTGATTATGTGTACTACAAACATCTCCCTGTTTGTAGCTTGTCTTTTCATTTTCTTGTGGTGACTTTTGATGAAGAAGTATCATTTCAGTGTTTAGCACATTGTGTGCCTGTGTAAGACTCTATTGCTCAACTCCAAGGGACACCTTTTCATGTAGTTTTGCTTGTTCAATTTTAGGCCTTTATTCCATCCACAATTGACTTTGGGCAATGGAATAAGGAAAGGGTCTGTACCCATCAAGATGGCCAGATTATGCTGTTGTATAAAATGATTCCCAAATCTCAATGGCTTTGGAAAAAAAGTTTTATTTCTCTCTCATACTGTGTATCCTTGAAGTTGTGGATATAGCTCTGCCCCATACCTGCATTCTGGGACCAGACTGATGGAACAGCCTCTCTGGAATATTGCCAGTTGTCCTGGCGGAAGGAAAAGGAAGAAGCTTCTGCTCGAAATTGACACAGCATCTCCTCACATTTCACGGGCCAGAGCTGGTCACGTGGCCAAGCCTGACTTACTGAGGCCTCCAGGGGGCAGTGTTTGCTGCCATCTGGCTTAGCGTCCAGTGCTCTTTTCCCCCTGGGGTTAGCCAGTTGCCGAGAATGCCGCTGAATCCTACCCCTCCTGGTCTGGAGTGCCACCACTGTCATCTGTCACGTTCCCTCTACTTGTGGGTGTTTGGGGCTCTTTCCATTCGGTTCCATTGGCCTGTGTGTTTTCACTGCTGAGAACTATTCCTTGTGGAATGGCCCTGCCATGCGCTCTGGGCCCTCCAGCTCCTCAGTCAGTAGACAAAGAGCTTGATGCAGTGCACTTTCCCGACTGTCTTTGGGAGTCATGTGAGTTCTGTATGTTTGTAGCTGTTTTTTGAAAGCGGGGATCTGTGGTGAGAGCTGGTTGTGAACACGGGGTTAAATAGAGTTGTCTAAACTGCAACACCTGTCAGAGGCTTGAAAAGTGACTCTCTTAGAGGGGGTGTATACTATGTAGCAGCACCCAAACGTTTTAGCTTATGGAATGTTTCATTCATAGAGCATTTCATAGGATGAGTCTTCCATGGAATTCATTCTTGACAAGGCTAGCATGGGGCAGAGTACTCTGGCCTCGGAGTTGAAAAACATCAGCTCCAACCTGTTTGAACCTCAGTGGAGTGTTGGACCTGATGGTCCCTTAACTATAACTTTTTTGATTATTAACCATATGGCAATTTCCTAATACCCCCCACACACACACACATGTGCACACACCTGCTGACAGAGCCAGATAAATCTACAGCTGGGAGTCTTCCTTCCTGTCCTGCTCTCATCCTTCCCCGCCACTGTCCTCGTTCCTTTGTGCTGGACATCTGTGCGGAGCTTCCATGGATGTGATTTCACTGGGCGGACCAATTATTAAGGAGCTAAGACATCTAATTATGACAATGAATGTCCTGGTCCCAGCCTGTTTGTTCCTCACATTTCCCTTTATAGATTATTGTGAGCATGAATTTGTTTTGTTTTTGTTTGTTTTAGCCAAAGGTCTAGGTGCTCATCTTTGTGCACTCACCATTTTTCAGTGATACATGCCTATCACCCCTTTATTATTCTAAGTGTACAAAGTTAGATGGAAGTATCATCCATTAAAATATCCTGTTAAATTTTATGTCCTAAATTAAGCAGCTTTTAGAGTTGGGTTTAAACAAAGACTTTGACATTAGGAAGTATGGGCGGTGCGTCATGTGTAGGAGAATCTGGGCTGTTCTCTCCGAGCTTCTGGGACCACACGTCTCCTGGGTTTTGTCACGCTTTGTTTACTGCTCCCTTCCCTGTTCATCTCTCCTTCATCCCTCGTCTAGTTATCTGTTTCTAGAAAGTAATCTAACCATGTGAGTCAGGAGTTCAGGCACAGCCTGGCTGGGCGATTCTTCTCTTCCGCATGGCACTGCCGGAGGTCACTCGTGGTTTTCGGCTGACAGATGGGCTGGCCTGGTGCCTTAGCAAGGATGGCTGGAAGGTGGACTCAGCCAGTCCTGTGAGCTGGAGCACCTACGCATGGCCTCTGCAGTGTTGCAGTCTCTGGTAGTGGGACTTTGTACGTGGCGGCTCAGGGTTCCAGCAAACCAGGTGGAAGTTGCATGGCCTCTTATGAGCTAGCCTTGGATGTCAAATGGTGTCTCTTCTGTCATTTTATTTTGGTTGAAGCAGTCACAAGCACACCTAGATTCAGGGAGAGTGGACACAGACCGTGTCTCTCCATGGGAGAAATGGAAAAGAATCTGGGGCCACGTCTGAAAACATGTTCTTATAGGCCGTGGTCTCAGGCCCTCTTCTTTTCTCTGTGTACACTGCCACCCCAGAAGACCTCAGTTAGACCTGCGGCTTTAAATGACATCTCTGTACTGTGACTCCCGAATTGGTATCTCTAGCCCAGAACTTTCCCAAAGCTCCAGATTCTTATGTTCAGTAGGCTACTGGCTATTGTCACCTGATTCACAGGCACCTCAGACAACATGGTCACCAGAGCTCTTGACTCATACTCTGCAGACTAGTTCCGTCCCCATTTCCCCTCTTAGGAAATGCCACCAGATTCACCCCTACTCACGCAATCTTATTCCTCTTCCCCTCAACTGTGCATCCAGCCCATCAGCAATGTTGGCAACCTTCCCTCCAAAATGTAACTCAAACCTGCCTACTTTCTTGTCCATTTCCAAGTCCACGCTGCCCTCTTCTTCCATGGGCTTGTTACAGTAGCTTCTGGAGTGATTTTCCAGCTTCTCCTCTTGTGCCTCTCTCCTCTCATCCTTTACAGCAACAGCGATCTTTCAAGCATAAACGCGATCATGCCAGACCCACATTGGATGTTCCGTTGCTCTTCAAGGGAGATCCAAGCTCCTTGCTGTGGTCTCCAAGGCCTCATGTGACCTGGCCCCTACCCACTCCTCCAAGTTGACCTCCCATCATTCTTCCCAGTCCAACTACAGGCCTCCTTTCTGTCCTTTTCTGCCTCAGGGCCTTTGCACTTACGGGCACTTCCTGGATAGACCTTCTAGGAATTTCAATGACTAGTTCTTCAAATTTCAGTTTATTTGTGAACTGAACTTCTCAACTGTTTGATTAAAGCACTGTCTTTCTGACTCCATCACATTGGCCCATTTATTTCCTTCTTAGAAATGATTAGTCTGTAATCATCTCATTTATCTATCAGCCTCTCTCCTTCCCAGAATGTAAGTGTCATATCAATAAAAGCAAGTGGCCATGTCTGTCCTGTTCACCACTGTCCTCAGCACCTGCCCAGGGACTGGTTTGTAATGCACCAGTTGAGTAATCTCGAAAATAGCTGATACTATGCAGGTGGGTGGGCAGTAGAGAGAAAAGGCATTCATATGTAAGAGACTGCTCAAGAAATTCTGGTTAAGAATTTGTAGATGCACTTTTTGCCTTGCAAAGGGATATGTAATCTGGGGTTTTTTCCTTCCCTTGACTGATGTAGGATGGGAAGTCATGGGCTAGTTAATTCTCTGCCCCAGCTTTTCCACCTATGGATTGAGAATAGCCATAAACTAACTTTTCCATGCAAAGTAACTCATACAAAAATTAAATACAATTGTTTACACCCTGCACCCCCTCAGGTGAGGTCCTAAGGTCATGTTCAAACCTACTGTGGTTTTGCACAGCCATGGCCAAGGAGATGCTGAGAAGTGAGTGTACTGCCCAGGACACTCTTTTTTTTTTTTTT
>VBSM01002035.1:5388138-5419533 GCA_008086735.1 Cheirogaleus medius | reverse complement strand
AAAAAAGAATGGCCACAGGAATAACAAGGGCCCTATGCTTGAGGCACCTGTCAGGGCACCTAAATGCAGGGGCTACCCTTCGCCCAGAATGGAACCTGCTGTGAAGGCAGAAATGCTCTGCATCAGTGCGGTGGCCGCTCAGAGTGCTGCCCGTTAGGCAGGAACCAGTGCATTCGCAGGGGGACTCATTCCCATCTCCCAGGGCCAAGGTCCCGGGAAGGTCTGGAGGGCACTATGCTCTCCTCTCTGCAGCACGTGCTTAAAAACTCAAAGCCCAGCTCTGCTGTCCTGGACTGAGTGTTTTCTAAAATACCTTGGTGATGTTTCCATGTGGTGACAAATAACCCACCCACACCGTGGGTATCGTTCCTTGGTTTCAGAAAACCAAACGCCCGAGTGCCCTCGGGGGCCCGGTGCCAGCCCTGCAGAGACGGCAGATACCTGGGAGGCGTCCCAGGCTTGGTACCGCAGCGTGCCGGTGAGGATGTAGTCGCTCAGGTAGAAAGCAAAGAGGCTAACAATGAGCAGCGGGCTCACGCCGGCCCACATGACCTTCCAGTACCAGCTGAGAGCACGGCCAGTCATGGCCTTCAGGTCACTTTCAAATCTGCTTGGAAGGCAGGGAGAGAGACCACAGCAGGTGAGGGGGCCAGCTCACGCGTCCTTCTTGGCTTGGGAAGGGTCTGTTCTGGGCACCACCGATGCTTGAACAAGACCGCTGGGACTCTCTTGGGGGAGGGGTGCTGGGGTGGGGACGGTGGAGGGGAAGGGACGAGGCTGCCGGAGAAGGCTGATAGAGGACACTCCAGATAAGTGGACATCAGAGGACAACTTCCTGGTGCCGGCCTTCAGGTGAGGGCTGCCAGCGTAGACCAGAAGGGTGGCACGGGTGGGAAAGGTGGCACGGTGATGCCTGTCAGGCCAGGTCTTAGTGTCAAGAGCCCCAGGGCAGCTTCGATCCCCCACCACCCGCTATCAGCGCCCCCCTCCCCCACCGCCTACTAGAAATACCCACAGAGTAGAATTTCTTTGTCCCCTGCAGACACAGCAGGTTTTCTGGGACTGTGGGAGGGCCAAACCTCAGACCCTTGGCCTGCGAATGTGACATGCCACCTGCCTGAGGGCACCAGCTGGTGGTAGATGAGGCCCAGACCCTGCATTGGCCTCCTGCCTCCAGGCCAGAGCCTTTAAATCTGCTCTCCACAGCTGGACAGGCAGCGGTGGCAGGAGGGGCTGGGGTGTGATGGGGTGTGACTGTCACCAGCTGTAGCCACAGCCACAGCCCTCTGCCTCCCTGGGACCTGTCGCCTGTCCTGGGTACCATGCAAGGCTGCGTAGAGACCACCACCTGGTCCTTGCTGCCGCTGACGTAGCTGGACTCAGGGCTCTAGGCTGTGAAAGGTCACCTGTGCAATGTGAAAGCCTGGGGCTTTCAGAACTACACGGGTCAGAAAGTGTCAGGGTCCTGTTGTCCCATCACCACCCCTCCGTCGGTCTCTGTTTCCTGCAGAGAAAGCTGGGAAGAGTCAGATGCAGAAAAGCAGGCAGGACGCTGCGGCCAGTGGCCACTAGATGGCAGTGCCCCCAAGCAAGCTCAAGGACCCGCAGGGCCACTCACGCCTGTGGACGGTTCGCACACTCTCCAGGGCCGGTTGTTTCCCCTGCACCCCCGTTGCTTCCCACCTACCCTTTTCGATGGACATGTGCCCCCTCTCCAGGGACCTCCGTGGGCCCCAGGTTTTACTCCCCTCTCCCAGCCTTGTCTCCTCATCCGAGACACTCGCCCTCCCGGGACAGATCTCTTTCCCCCCTAGACTAGCATTTCCTAGGGGACCGAGTTGTCCCCCCGTTATCAGGGGGTTTTGCTGGTTGTAGCAGTGAAAGTTCCACCTCCTAGGAAACCCCTCAGTGCTGGGGAAACCGGGGGAGTTGGTCACCCTGACACTAGTGTCCTCAAAATGTGAGTCGCTGGGGGAAGGAAGGGTGGGGCAAGGGGAGCATTAGGAGGCCTTCCTTGGCCAAGTAAATTCCGAAAGGGCTGCAAGTTATGACCCCCTCTTTGAGATCCACAACTGTCTTTGAGACTCTGAGGAGCCGTACAGGAAAGACATTGATCTGGCTTTGTTTAACTTATGCCCTAAAATTAATTGATCCTGGGAGGTCCCTCAGCATAGCACAGGACCCTGGCCCTTCCAGGGACACGGCGGGAAACGGTGCTGGAGGGACACCTGCCTCCCTGAGCGTCGGCACTCCCTCCCCCCACACCCCAAGCCAGCCTGGAGGCTCAGAAAAGACCGGGGGAAAGGGTGGGGAACACCTGGACATGCCCCACCCTCCCCTCGTCCCCGGCGCCCCCAGCCCAGGCTCCCATTTGAGCGGCGCTGCCCAGACGGAGATGAGCCACAGACGCCTGGGCGTGTTGTTAACGCCAGTACCAGACACAGCAGGACTGGGTGGCCTGAGATTCTGTCCTACACAGCTCCCTGCAGCCGCTGCTCTGGGGCCACACTCTTAGTAGCTCTTGCTCTCCACCAGTGGTTCTCAAAGTGTGGGCCCCAGACTCACCTAGGAACTGGCTAGAAAGGCAGATTCTTGGTCCTCCCCAGACCTGCCTAATCAGAACCTCTGGGTGTGAGGCCCTGCGGTCCCGCTTCCCCAGCCCCCGGGGCTGCTGGTGCACACCGAGTTTGGGGGCAGCTCTAGACCCGTGGTTCCCGCCCAGCTGCACCTGCCGTCCCCCGGGGAGCACTGACACATCCCGGGGCTGCGCTGTGCACCAGGATTCAGAACCCTACTGACTACATTTCAAATTTGCCAAATTGTCTAACTTATCAAGTGGATTTGGGGCACGGTTCTTGAAAACTACTGCTGTTGGCCGATGGTCAGAGCATCTCGTGTCTGGAGGCTTGACCCTGCCCCAGTAAGCCGTGGGGGTCCCTCAGGGTCGACCACAAACAGCCCACGACACACAATGAAAGCATGGGAGACAGAGAGAGAGGACGCTGGCTGGAGGCAAAGGGAGGGTGGAAGCGAGGCAGAGAATTAGCTGAGATCCGACGGCAAAGAAGAAACTTTGAACGAGGACACCAAGCCTAAAGAAGTGGCTGCACAGTGACAGCCAGATGTTTCCCTGTGGGCTGCGTTCTCCCCGTGCTGCGGGCGGGGGCTGGGCCTCCTCACCTCCCGAGCCCGTACACGTAGCACACGGCGATCGTCTCCACCAGGACGATGAGCAGCAGGGACAGCGTGGCCGCGTAGTCGTTGAATATGTCGAACCAGTAGTTCCCGGCCTCCATGGTGAACACCATGCCCACGGCACAGCTGATGAGGCACACCAGACCTGGGGGCAGTGAGACCGTGGGCTTACCTGCCTGAGACTCCCCTCCGGGTCCCCAGCGCTCTGTGGGGCGGCAGGAGCCATAGGCCCCTAGGGGGACTCCAGCCGACTGGTTCATCCACAGGGTTGGAAGAGCGGTCATGATGTGGCCTGTCTGGAGGTGTAGCCGTGGGTGTTGGGGGGCACAGAAGTGCCCCAAGGCGTGTCAGCAGGGGTCACAGATGTTAATTCACTGAGCTTCCCTGCAGGGTGGGGGCTTGAGCTCAGTGGGAAAGCAGAAGTGGTGGGCACAGCTATCCCGGAACCCACCCGGGCTGTGGGTCTGGTGACGCCATTTAACCCAGCGACTCAGCCCCGGAGCTCATGTGAATCGGGGAGGAAGCTTGAGTACGACCTGCCCCACCAGGACTTCCTCAGGAAGAAGCTAATGTTCACGCAGATCCTCCTATGTGCCAGGCACTCACCATGTGTCGGATCCTTAGGCCCCTTGCATAGATGGGAAAGTCAAGGCTCGGAGATGTCAAGTAATGCCCCCAACATCCCCGAGCACATCAGTGGCAGGATTCACACCCAGGCCCTTGGACCTGGATATTTGTGCTAGTGTCCTTTGGCTTCCTCCCTTGGGCACCCCCTGAAGTGTGTGAAGCTAAAGCTCCCACCTGCCCTTTCCACCACCACACACTGGCAGCCACCGAGCCCCACCGCCATCCTGATGGGAACACACAAGGAGAAAGGTTATGTGCCAGCCCGGGAGCTACAGGCACACGGAGCGTTGGTTGCAGACATTGGGTCCAAGGAGGAATGCTAAGTATAGCAGACTCTGGAGAAGTGGGAGGTGGGAAGCTGCAACTGGGGTAGTTGGGACTTGAAGGAGATGGGATGGGATGGGAGCTGGGTTTGATTCGTCCTGGATGTAGAGGAATGATGTCATCAAAGGCAGAGGAGGTTGGCCACAGGGTCAGGAACGGAGCAGATGGGTGGTGGAGTGAAGCCATGAGAAATGTTTGGAAAAGTCAGTTCATTCCTTAATAACCTCAATGCCCAACAGCAGCAGAATGGATAAAGAAACTGTGGTATGTGCTTCTACCATGGATTATTACACAGGCAGAAAAAGGGATGGACAATTGCTGCTTGCAACTACATGGGTGGACCTCACAGACAGATTTCGAGTAAAGACAGCAGACACAAAGAGTATGTGCTATATGGTTCCATTTATATAAAGTTCAAGAATAGGAAAAAAGCCATAAAATGTAGAAATCAGAATAGAGTAGACCCCCGAAGGTGCAGATGGCTTGGGAGGGGCGTGAAGGAGCTCTGTGGGCTATGGGATGCTTCATCTCTTGACCTAGGTCTGGTTACTTGGGAGGATACATATGTAAAACTCATTGCATTTGTACTTAAGAAATGTACACTTCGTAATTGTCATACTTTAGTTAAAACAAACAAAAACAAAAGCAGATTCTACCCTGGAGGGCTTAGAGTGCCAGGTTGGGGAGTTGGGCCTTTTCCAAGGTTGGAGTGGCCACTTCACTTCCCTGTGACGTGGACAACAAAAGACACAGGGTGAATGACACAGCCCGAGTCCCCGGATTCCGGGGAGAAGGCGTGGCAGGACTGCAGTGAGGTTGCTGCAGCCCTCTGTGGCCATATCAACCAGCATGTGGCCCTGGAGGAAACTCACCCCCTGCTCACCCCCGATCCCAGCCCTCCCCGGCCCCCACCTCCTCTGCTGGCTGCCCACTGACCTGAGATGGCTTCCTTGGGCAGGTGGCTGGAAATGACCTTGCTGTCAGTCAGAGGGGTGAGGATGGCCGCCGTGTTCCCCAGCATGCTCCCAATGCCCAGCATCAGCAGCATGAAAAAGTAGAGCACTGACCACAGCTGGGACACCTCCATGTTCTTAATGGCCTCGCTGTAGACAATGAAAGCCAGGCCAGTGCCCTGGACAGCCTGCCCGTGGCGAGAAGATACCAGTTACCCACACAAAGAACTTACAGTCTCCTTAAACACACTTGGTGCAGAGTGGCTTGGGTGACCTTGGAACTAGCCACGAGCTGCCACATTCTGAGGCTGGAGCCTCCATGTGCGGACCAGCCCTTGGGCTCAGCTGGCTGAATAGGAACAGGAGCAGCCAGGAGTTCACACATGCAAAGTATGTGCAGAACTTTCAGTCAGCCTGGAACACTGGGTCCCCTTCTCCTGCCCCAACTTACGTAAATTCTGGATAAAATATAATAAACCAATGTTTGGATAATTTCTGCTTCTGATGTCATGACTGACTAGGTGTTCTTTTTTTTTGAGACAGAGTCTCACTCTGTTGCCCAGGCTAGAGTGCCGTGGCATCAGACTAGCTCACAGCAACCTCAAACTCCTGGGCTCAAGCAATCCTTCTGCCTCAGCCTCCCGAGTAGCTGGAACTACAGGCATGCGCCACCATGCCCGGCTAATTTTTTCTATATATTTTTAGTTGGCCAATTAATTTCTTTCTATTTTTAGTAGAGACAGGGTCTCACTCTTGATCAGGCTGGTTTTGAACTCCTGACCTTGAGCAATCCGCCCGCCTCGGCCTCCCAGAGTGCTAGGATTACAGGCGTGAGCCACTGCGCCCAGCCTGACTAGGTGTTCTAAGACCTGGGAACTGAGGAGGGAAGCAAGCGGGGCAGGGTTGCTGGACATGCTGTTGCAGAGACAGCATTATGGAAACTGAGTCTGGAACTCCTGCTTAAAGACAAACCCCCCAAAGGAGTCAAAAAGGGTCAAGTGTTGGGGGTGCTCCTGGGCTACCAGCAGAGGAAGAAGCAAAAGCAAACCCTCCCTGGGGAAAGGCTCTCCAGTTTAGACCCACAGGACTCCCAGAGACTAAGATTAAGCAATGAGCTCACAAACAGGGATTTACTAACCTAGAAGAAGAGACATCACTGTGAGTGAAGAGCCAGCAAGAATAAGAAGATTTAGAACATCTCACCCTCCAAGGTGTCAGATGTTGGACTGTCTGCCACCCAAGCCTAGATTGGATTTGGAATTGCTGTGGACTGAATTGTGTCCACACAAATTTCATATGTTGAAATCCAAATCCCCAATGTGACTGTATCTGGAGATAAGGTCTTTAGGAGGTAATTAAAGTTAAATGCAGTTATAAAGGTGAGGTCCCAATCTGATAGGACTGTGGTCTTATAGGAAGAGGAAGAAAGGGAGAAAACTCTCCTTCCATCATGCGAGAACACAATGAGAAGACAGCAGCCCGTGAACAGGGAAGCAGGTCATCACCAGAAACCACACCCTGCTGGACCTTGATCTTGGACTTCTCAGCCTCCAGAACTGGGAGAAATAAATTTCTGTTGTTTCAGCCACCCAGTTTATGGTATTTCATTATGGCAGCCTGAGCTGACTAATACGAGAATATAGGTCAGCTCAATGCCATACCAATTGCTCAGGGGCATAGTGGGAATAGTTGTCCTTAAATGCAGACAATCACGGGGTGATCACTTGTAGAGAATTTTAAAAAATAGCGAAAACTACTACAAATTGATATGCTTTTTGTTATTCTCATGAGCCAGCAATTCTAAACTGTGTCAGTGATAAAATACTCCTCTCCACTAAGGTGGACTGCTCTCGTTCTCCTGCCTATGGCCACCACTGGAACTGTAGTATATGAAGTATTTAAGGAAACAAAAGATAAAGTTATTACACAAAGATAAACATGTAACAAGAAACTACTGGGAGGGACAAGTAAATTTGAAAAAATAATAGTGTCTAAAAATAAAAAATATAGTTATTGAATTAAAAGGCTCAGCTGACAGTTAAATATCAGATTAGATGCAGTTGAAGAGAGAATTAGGGAACTGAAAGATATATCTAGGAATGAATCAAAAACGAAACAACAAAAAAGGGATAATAAGATGTGAAAAATAAAAGAGAGGTTAGAGACGTGCAGGATAACATGAAAAGGTCTAACAAAGGTCTAAATGAAGTTCTAAAAGGAGAATAACAAGAGAAGCGGGGGCAATGATTAAGAGATAATAGGTATGAATTTTCCAAAACTGATAAGGAATATGGACCCATCGATCCAGGAAGCTCAAACTCACCCAAGCCTAGATTGGATAAATAAAAATCCATTCACACCTAGATTGCAGAGGCCAAAGACAAAGAGCCAAAGACAGAGATTGTGAGAGAAATTAGAGCGAAAGAACCACTTACTTATAAAGAATGAAAGAAAATTTCAACAGCAACAATGGGAGCCAGAATCACAAGGCAAAATATCTTAACAGTGTTGAAGAGAGAGAAAATAACTGTTAACCTGGAATTTTCTACTCAGAGAAAAAAATATCTTTTAAAAATGGGGGCCAAATACAGACATTTATATACAAACAAAACCTGAGAAACCTACTCTAAAAGAAGGTATTTTAGGGGGAAAAACCATTGAAGAGAGCTTGGATGCAAGAAGGAATGGTGAACAAATAAAATGGCAAACAGGTAGGTAAATATAAACACTGTATAAAATAACAATAGTGTCCAATTTATAGGTTTAAAAAGACAGACCTAGACAGCAATCATTTAAAACAGGAGAGATGAGATAAAAATGTTCTAAAGTCCTTGTGCTGTTTGGGAGGGAATTTAAGACATTGTCTGACTTGAGACTTTGTTACGTATGTGTAGGAAAATTTCAAGAAGAGACATCAAGTGTCCAAATTCCAAATAGCAGAGAATAAAGTGGAATCAGGAAAGGAAAAAAAAAAAAAAAGAAAGAAAAAGAAGAAGAGGAAGAAAAAGAACAAACACAACAGGGGAAAATAAAAGTCTAAATAAATCAATAACCAACCACATAATTCTTGGACATGGAACCAAACTCCAGAGTAAGTGAGGAAAACTCCCAAGTTCCAAAACCAAAAAGAAAACTTGGAGTGAGAGCACTGAACAGGTGCTGAAGCCAAAAGGTCTCATGGGTCATCGGAACAGGGTCTAGGCCTTGAAGGCTGGGGGTTAGGGACTGGGGGTCTGATGCCTTCCCAGAGAGGGGGCTCATGCCACAGGCCAGTGTAAGCATGAAGCTGGGGTTGAACAACCAGGAGAAACAAAATGTTGCTTCCCCCATGAAATGACCTAGAATAGCTCCACCCAGGAAACAAACTGCCAGAAAAAGCAACCAACCAACCCAAAACACCAACCTTCAAAGTTGCTTGCTGACACCCAGAGCCACAGGCCCTCCCTATTCCCTGTCCTTGAAAAGTATTCTCTAGAAACATTCTCTAGAAGTGTTTACATTAACTATAATAATTAGACAAATATGCCCTATCACTTTCACTTTCATGTGCTAGAAGTCCTAGTAAATACGATAAGAAAAAAGAAGATATAAGCATTGAAAAGAAAAATACAAAATTCTACCTGCGGGTGATATGATAGCTTTCATAGAAAACCGAAGCAAATGTATAGACAAATATAAGAATTAATAGGAGAATTTATCAAGGTTGCTAGATACAAGATCAACATACAAAAACCTTAGCTTTTTTTTTTTTGCAACAAAAATAAACAATGATAGAAATGAGGGGAAAAAAGACACAATTCACAATAGCAAAAAAATATATAAGGTAATATAAATCTAATAAACAATGTACCAAGATATTCATGGAGAAAATAAAGAATATAAAATATAAAAGAAGAATATAAAAAAAAGACCTGAGTGAATGAGAGAAAGCACGTTATTGAATCAGAAGTTACAACTCAGAAGGTATTAATTCTTCCCAAATTACACTATAAAATCAATGCAAGTCTAATAAAAATTCCCTAGAGGATTTTTTTCCCAGTGACACTTGTCAAACTGATCCTAAAATTAATGTGAAAAAATAAAGGTCCCAGTATAGCAGAGATAATTATGTAATATATAAATAAGGATGATTTTAGTAGCAAATTTCTGTTAGTAAGGAAATGGATAAATTTTGGTATATTCGTGTGGTAGAATAAAATGCAGCACTTAAAATGAATGAATGGGATTCCACATGTATTATTAGGGACAGATCTGAAAATGTTAAATGAGAAAAATATCATCCAGGGCCACTTATGTCCATTTAAATACTGTCAACAAAACAATGATATTATTTGAGAATACATATATGGGTAAGAAAAATGTCAAAATGAAGGCTCTTGCCTCTGGTGAGTAGGGAAAACTTGGGGCCAGTAATAAAGGGAACTTAAACTTTGTCCCTGAAATGTTCTTTGCTTTTACATTAAAAAAAATCTGAACTCAAAATGACGAAATGTTTATCATTGTTCATTCTGAGTGGTAGATATATGGGTATTTGTTATATTTATTCTCTGTACTTTCCTGTATTTTTACAGCTTAAAAAGAGAAAAGGGAAAGCAAGAAAGGACACAGAGAACCTAAAAGAACTTTACAATAACTAGGACTCCCAAGCAGCACCTGGGGAGAGTGGTGGTGAAGTCGCTCTCCTCAGAGGCACAGGGAGAACACATCTTCCTGGATGCTCACGGGCCGTGCGTATGGCCCAGGTGGGCAGCTCTCCAAGGTCCCTACGAGTGAGTGCGTGGAGGGAAGCAAGCCCGCAGCCTCGCCAGGGCGCCTTACCGTGTCTAGCTCCGATTCCAAGCTGCAGTTTTTAATGTATGGGACCACCTCACTGTATTTGCTTGGGTAGGCAGATGCTAGGTGGTCCTTCACCTGCTCCAGGTTGCTGGCTGTCAAAAAGCCATCTTCAAGGTCAAAAGAATTGGTGAGCAGGAGAATCACCCTGCAGAGCAGACCAGATCAACCCTCACTGACCAGAAAGGCTACCGTCACCGAAGCCTCCTGCCAGCCTCTCTCCTTTCCTGATTACGTCCGGAAAGGGAATCTGTTGCTTGGTGACCTTTTTAAAAGACAGGGTCATTTCGAATGGTTTTGAAGATACGTGAGATACGAACAGTGATGACCACAAGAACCAAACGCAGCTGGGCCATTTTAGCCTCTGCACCAGCATAATCCAACAGAACTTTCTGTGATGATGGAAATGTTCTGGGCTGTCCCATTTGGTACCCACTGGCCACATGTGGTGACTAAGCACTTGAATGAGGCTAGTGCAACTGAGGAACTGACTTGAAGTAAAATGTATGTTTATTTAAAGATAAATAATTAAGTTACATTAATTTAAATTCAAATTTTTAAATAGCCACTTGCGGCTTAGTGACTACCCAATTGGACAGCGTACCTCCTAGATCGTGTTTTATATTCTGGGTAAAGCGCCACAGAAAGTGAATTCTGTAATCTCTGGGGCTCGGCTACAGAGCTCTTGGTCACTTTTTCGGTAGGGGAGATGGGGCAAAAGAAACTAAGTCCCCGTCATCTGAGTGCTTTGAACCGCACGAGCGCCCTCCTCCCTGCGAGGCAGAAGCGGATGTGCTCTGGGCCCCACAGCTGATGGAGGGGGTCGGGGGAGCCCGAGTCTGAGCCCTGGACCGGGGAATCCCAAACTGGTGGCCTGGGCCCAGCCCTTGCCTGCTTGGCACCCACCTCTTCCCCGGTGCCCCTTCAGCTCAGAGCTCCGGGAGCCCGGGACCCGGCGGGACAGCCCAGGCTTACTTGCTCAAACAGCTTTCATAGTTGAAGGTGGCCTTGAAGCCGTAGATGGAGAAGGTCACGATGCTGGCAAATATGGAGGTGGCGCTGTTGATGAGGGACACGATGACGGCGTGCTTCTGGCAGTTGTTGGAGGGCTCGTTGTAGCTGGCGAAGGCGATGAGGCTGCCGAAGCCCAGGCCGAGCGAGAAGAAGATCTGGGTGGCTGCGTTGATCCAGGTCCGGGGGTTGGCCAGCTGCTCCACCTGGAACCGGCAGGGACAGGGCTGAGGAACCTGGGCGGGAATCCAGTAAGGGAGGGCGGCCCAGAGAGGGGAGGGAACTTGCCCCAGCGCACAGCCGTGAGGGGCCGGCCTGGGCTGGGGAGACACAGGGCCTGCCTCACCTTGCCCATCGGAGCTGCGCGATCGAACAGTGCACGGTAGAATAGTTCAAAAAGGCACCAAGCCCCTAATGCATAAGGTGGGCGCTGCACGGGTCTGGGCATTCAGAGGTGAGGCTGGGGGCGGGGGTGTCAGGCAAGGTGCGTGGAAACCCCTGCAGGGAAAGGGCTGCACGGCGTGGCGTGGGCAGGCCAGCGAGATGGCCGGAGCGGTGCTCAGGGCAAAGGGCCCAGTCTGCAGTCTGGAAGGGGCCTGGGGTGAGGCTGGGGCAGCAGTCAGTTCAGGGCAGCGAGGATGGGGAGGAGGGGCTGGAAGAGACTTCATGCCCCAGAATCAGCAGGGTGTAGGGACTGCCTGGCTGAGGGGGTGATCCAGGACCCTCACCACAGCCTGGTGGGCTCACACCAGCCTCCTTGTCCAATCTCTGTCCTCCCCTCATCCCACCCCATGGTGGCAGGAAGAGGGAGGGGCGCCTTTAAGGCTCCTACACCCACCCTAGCTCGTACCTTGGGAGTGAACATGTATATCAGGCCATTGGTGGCTCCGTGGAGCGTGAGGCCCCGGCCCAGGTAGATGATGAGCACGCAGTAGGGCAGCAACGCGGTGAAGTACACCACCTGGGGGCGCCAGAGGGCAGCGTCAGCCTCCTGGAGCGGTCAGGCCCGCAGGACAGGAACAGGCCCATGCCTGGGCTGTTCAGGCTGCACCAGCCAGCGGCCAGCAGCTGGAGAAGGCAGTGGGATTCTTGGGCCGACACAGGTTCTGAGTTGGCGCTGGAGAAACCACTGTGGGATGTGGGTGCCCACGTCTGTGACCACCAGGAGGTCTCTTGTTCAGTAGAGAAGAGGCAAGCAGGTACCAAGTCACTGCCTTCACCCTCCCTTCCACTCAACCTTATTCCAGAAAGAATTTGAGGGTGCCCACAAAAATGTATCAGTCACATTAACATTTTAAATTGTTAGATAAAGAAATCAGTCTGAAGAGAAAATGTGGGCAATCCAGAGCCCAAAGAAAACGGTAGCCCACAGAATAGGGCGTGAGTTTCTACCCAGTTTCTGAGCTTCCTAGTGACCTAAGCAAAGCAGGAAGCACAAATACTTGCAAACAAGTGACTTTTTTGTCAGCCACATCTTTCCCCGCTGACATGCACCACAAGTTCAATGATGTTTTATCTTCGGTTTTCGTGGTAGCTCTGGCAGTAGACTGTCAGGCTCTGGGTAATTTTAGCTTTTACAAAGCCTTAGAAGAGAGGCCTTCATGTGCATGTACGCCCACCCAGGACTGGAATTTTCTCACATGTAAAGCAAAGAAATATCTTGTAAGGTTGCTCTCTGTGTGTGTTCCCTCAATGTTTGTGTTCTCCTGTGACAAACACAGCTGATGACCCATGTCCAGAAAGGCTTGAATTACCCTGGGATCTCCATGCCTGCTGAGGCATGGCCCCACCTTCCCTTGAATTCCCAAGGCCACCACAATGGCACTCTGTGCCCTCTCACCCTGGGGACGGCAGGCAGAGTGTGAGGTGTGTCTTTTATCATTGCTTCTTAGCTGAGGTGTTGTAACTTGAGAAGAGTCATAAATCCACCCCCTGATTATAAGGAAACCAACCAGGTACGAGATGGAGATGGATAACGGAGAAGATAGGGCACCTGACCTGTGACCTGAGGGACAAGGGCCAGGGGAGGAGGGGTGGCCACTGTGCATAGCAGTGGGCACTTAGCAGGCACTTAGGGCAAGTTCCTGGAATTCCCTCCTTTTCCCAAGTAAGCTCTCTGGAGTCCCTGCCGGGGTGCCTCACCTCTCCCCAATCAAGTAGGCAGGATTTCGGGATACGTGGTCCAGGCTAACTTACTGCAAGAAACTGGCCACGCGCGGTGGCTCACGCCTGTAATCCTAGCACTCTGGGAGGCCAAGGCGGGTGGATCGCTCAAGGTCAGGAGTTCGAAACCAGCCTGAGCAAGAGCGAGACCCCGTCTCTACTAAAAATAGAAAGAAATTAATTGGCCAACTAAAAATATATAGAAAAAAAAATTAGCCGGGCATGGTGGCGCATGCCTGTAGTCCTAGCTACTCGGAAGGCTGAGGCAGGATTGCTTAAGCCCAGGAGTTTGAGGTTGCTATGAGCTAGGCTGACGCCATGGAACTCTAGGCCAGGCAACACAGTGAGACTCTGTCTCAAAAAAAAAAAAAACAAACAAAAACAAAAACAAAAAAAAGAAACCATTTCTGACACTCCACAGATATTCTGGGAGGAAAGAAAGGAGACTGCAACAGAGGAGGCCAGGAAATGGCACACAGTCCCTCACGAGATTTCTTCCCTGTCACAGAGCCGTTGGGGCACTCCTCGAGGAAGGGGCTGAAGCAGAGGACGTAGACGGTAGGAACAGGTGAGAATAAGTAAGCTTTCATGGCATGACAGGGTCTCATGTAACACATTTGTAAGTGGTCAGGAAAAGGAATTATCTCGTTAAATCTCTAAGGTTGCACATGTTGCCCTCAGATACTTTGGATCAGGCTTGTAATAATCTGACAAAGATAAATCACAAAAGCATTTTTTATGAGCATGGAAGTGTTGGCTAAGCTCTTACGATGGGTCAGAGTAAGTTGCTGCTGGTTCTAAGCTGTCCCAGGAAAGAGTCCCCATGTTTACGCGTCCCTCAGCTCAGCCATGGCGTGGGATGCTTTTGGGGCTGAGGTGCTGGCCGTCACGGGGTCTGGGAAACCGAAATAAAATGTCCCACTGGGCCTGATGCTGGGATTGTCACTTGGTGTCTGGAATACCGTGGGTATTTCCGGTCTAATGCCTCAAGAAAAACATGGTGGCAACTCAGGTAACCAAGAGAGTGAGGACAGGTGGACTCTTAGGACTTTTAGCAAGGAAAAGCTGGGGTTGATTAAGTCGCAAAAGGTGTGCAG
This sequence comes from Cheirogaleus medius, assembly GCA_008086735.1. Taxonomy (NCBI): domain Eukaryota; kingdom Metazoa; phylum Chordata; class Mammalia; order Primates; family Cheirogaleidae; genus Cheirogaleus; species Cheirogaleus medius. Next base: position 5,405,330 of record VBSM01002035.1, on the reverse strand, counting down.
AGAGCACACAGGAGGTGACTCACCAAACCAAGACAGTGGGGAGTCTTTGGGGTGAAGCTGGGCTCTGCCCTGTTCTTCCCTCACTAGCTGTGATGTGAAGCAGGTCATTTTACCCATCTAGACTCAGGTGAGTGGGACCGTGAAATCTACCATGAAGGCTGTTGCTGGAATGAGACAGTGTGGGCGCCCAGGTCATGGGGGAACTGCTAGGAGGAGGCTGCAGGACACAGGGCATGGTGGGTGGCCAGGCATCTGCTGACGCTGGAGTCAGGTGGCCGGTGCTGGGAACACTCACAGCAGACCTTGTGCATGGACAGGCTAGAGTTAAAGAAATATGCCAGCCCAAGTGGGAACATGAACCTGAGGATGCACCGAGAAGAAAAGAGTTACGAAGCTTGGGCCCGACGGCATCCTTGAAAGCAGCTTGGAGCAAAGGTCTCACATGAGTCACCTGGTGAGCTTTTACCCTCCCTGTGCACACGTGGGTTCCTTCAGAACTTCCGGGGCAGGACCGAGGCGAGAGATTATTTTAAAGCCCTCCAGGCAATACCCAGGTGTGAGAGCTGGTGGGGAGGGGGTGTGGCCATGTACGGTCACTCAAAGGCTTAAAGAAGGGAAGCTCACTGCCTGGTGCTTGCCTGGCATGGATTTGCAACCAGCTGGCACAGAAACACTCTTGTTTTTAGTGAGAAAGTCCTCGTTTCGGGACTGAGAGTTGCAACTTCAAGCACCTCTGGCCATTGTTAGGGTCACCTAGTAGGTGATTTGTGCCAGCAACACTGTCCGAGCCCTCTGCCCCAGCACAGCTTCCGGCCCCCAACTGCAGAAGGTCCCCTGCTGGCACTGCCAGGGCCCGAGACCGAGGGGGCTGCTCCCCCACCTGGCCGCAGCGCCGCCCCCCGTGCCCTGCGGTCCCACCTTGCCGGTGGACGCAGTGCCCCGCAGGATGCACAGGTACACCACGAGCCAGGCCAGGATAAGGCACAGCGCCGGCTCCCACTGCACGGCCCCGCTCTCCTGGATGGACGGCGAGATGTTGAGCGTCTTCCTGTACCAGAAGTACTGCGTGGAGGAGGCCGCCTCGCACTCCTCGTCGTAGCCTGTGCGGTTACTGTTCAGCGGGCAGACAGACCACGGCAGGGGGTTCTGGGGACCAAAACAGACATCACACAGAAGTGAGGGCTGAGGCCAAAAGTCGGGGTGGTGGTGATGGGGGTGGCCCTGCCAGGAGGCTCTTGCAAGAGAAGGGCGCTGGTCCCCAAAGGGCAAGGGACTGGAGCCCCTCAAGGCAGACAGGGAGTCAGAGAGTTTGTGGGGGCACAGAGGAGGCAGGGAGGGGGTGAAGGGGGGCTCTACTCTCATTGCAATTCTACAGGGGCTTGCCGCAGACTACTGAACTCTGTGGTGAGTCTAAGAGACAGTATCAAGGGGACAATGGCCAGACCAGATAGGACAACAGAACTCTGACCAACAACTTCTGCAGCAAACAGCCTGGGAGCTCAAACCACAGCCTCTGCGGTGTTGGCCCGAAACGGTCAGGACCTGGCCAATGACCGATAGAGTCCCTATGTTTTACCAACTCAGGACCCACCAGAGAAAACTAAGTATACCCCCTGCCCAATCACATTGGATGTCCCACTTCTCATGAGCCACTCACAGCTTCCCCTGCCAGCAGCCTCCGAGCAGGACACACCTGGAGCCCTGCCCGTCCCCACTGTGAAGCCTCAGAGCCTCTGCCCGGCACAAGGGGTGGTGGCCCTCCCTCGCCACGGCGAGCTCTGAACACCTAGCCTCAGCTTGTTCTCATTGGGGTGGTCTTTGTTTATTTCCACAAGTTCTCAGCAAGTCCTGGGATGACTAAGACTTGGGGACAGCCCTCGGGAACTGGCAGTGGAGACTGGCATTTCCTCTGACGGACACGGGGCTGGGAGCTGGAAGGAGATGAAGCTCATTCCCCAAAGCCATCTTGCCCAGCGGAGCCAGAGAACCTGGCGCTGGTGACTCCATCCGAGCTCTAGTCAAGCGATGCCTGGAGCAATCTGACCCCTGGACTCAGCAGGGTGAAGCCAGTAAGGCCCCTGCCTACTTTCAACTGGGTTCTCTGTCACATAAAAGCAAAGGAGCCTCCATGGCGCATGTACAGCATGACTCAAGGCCAAGTGCTCAATAGCAGTGCTAGGCTGGGGGTGGGGAAGCGGGGAAGGAAAATTAATTCTGACTTGGGGGAGGGAGGCCCCAACGCTGCTGTGCCAAGACCAGCCCCACATTGATCAGTTTGGCATGTATCTGGGTTTCACAAGCTCAGATTGCATTAGACAGAAGAGCTCCGTTGCAGACGCAAGTCTGACCACACCACTGTGCTCAATCCCATCTCTCCCGGGAAACAGAACCGAGGCCCAGGGGCACTACCTGATGGGTCATGGCCACCCTACCCGTGAGCAGCTGGGGCCCAGGCCAGCATACCTGCACAATGCTCGGGACTGCCTCGCCATGTGGTGAGACCCCTGCTGGCGCCAGGGCCACCCTTGCTTGTTGGAATGTGACAGCAAGTTTCTGGCTTTGACTCAGACTGTGTCCAAAGCTGGCCACCAATAATGCGTCCCCTCCCCATGTGCACGTGCATTTTCTCCCATGCAGAGGGAGTGAGTCTGGGCTGGCCTGTGACATGCGCTGACCACCAGAACACAGCGAAGAGATGCTGTGTGGCTTCCTGGCCCAGGTCTCCAGAGCCCTGCAGCTGCCCTCTCCCCCTCTGGGAAGCCAGCTGTCCTGTGGAGACATGTGAGCTACAGCCTCCCGAATGATGCGGGTGCATGGACAGAGAGGCCACGTGGAGAGAACTTAGGTGTCCAGTGACAGCCAGCACTAAATCCCAGTTAGGTGAGAGGGACCCTAATAGACCTGTGCCCAGTTGAGCTGCCCCAGCTGACACCCCTTGGGCCATTTGCAGCCCATGTGGGACTGACCTGGGCTCACTCACTGAACTATCTACTGATGCCAGCCCAGCCTGACCTGTTCCCAACGCCAGCTACACAACGGAATCACCCAGGCTGCACCTCCAGTGACCCTGACTTTGTGTTTGGGGTGGGGTCTGGGCATCACATTTTCTAAAGCTCCCCCCAGTGTGCTGCCACTTTAGAATACAGAAGAGCTTGTTAAATGGACCAATTCCCAGTCCGCTCTCCCTCACCCTCCTCTGAATCAGCAGGTGCATCTGCATGTGTGACAGCCCAGGTACTCCTGCTGGGAAGGGCCTGACAAGAGGCTGGAAAGCTTGGCCTGGGAGTGGGCTGGGCAGGAGCACAGACTCCGGGGCCAGGTGCCTGGGGTCCAATCCCACAGCCATAAGCTACCTACCTCCCCTCTGCTCAGGTCCTCAGTACACCCAGCCTCATGGGGTGGTTGTGATGCTCAAAGCAGTGAACATCTTAAAGTGCTGGGGACTGTGTCTGGCCCAGAGCAAGCAAAAGTGACTGTCTGCAGCTGGTATTACTACCCTCTACCCTTCAAAGCAGAGGGACTACGGGAGAAGTCTACAGACCTGTGAAGAATGGAATGAATGAATAATCAAGTAATTTTCAGGAGTTGTTGGCCCTCACACTTCTGAGGATCAGATAAAGGTGCTCCTTTCTTGAGGCACTTTATTTTCACATTTGGGAGATGGTCAAATTACTATGATCTTGTTAAAACAAGACACATTGCTTCCATCTTTCAAAACTTGTCTTAATAAGTATAAAATCTATAATGCCTACAGTATATATGGCAAGCCCTCAATTAGTGATGCCACTGTGCAGTACACAACCTGCCCAACTATGCATGACAGCCCAGCACAGAGGAGGGGAAACAGTCCTCAGACTTTAGAGTAAGAAGAGCTACCCTATTTCTACCCAGAAGGCTGGGTAGAATGCTAGGGAGTTCCATGCAGCTAAGCTCAGGGGAGAGAATCCTTCCTGCCAGGGATGTGTGCAACAGGGCAACTTGGGTGGGGCTCACTGGGAAGCCAGGGAGGGGTGTGGATACAGCACCTTCCAAGTGTAGATGCCAAGTCAGGATTACTGGAGGCATTCGCCCAAGCCTTCCTTAGGGCCCAGAGAGTCAAGGCTGTGTTATACCCAAGCACTCCAGAGGCAAATGGGGGTCAGTCCATAGTCCACGGCCGGCCCCGCCTTGCTTTTGGACCTTGGGGACAGGTCCTGGCTCAGGGGCAAAAGATAAAGCACTGGCCTGGTTAGCTTGTGTCGCCTCATCTTTTCCCATCTGGGAAGGAGCCAGGAGGGAGGTGGCTCCTGGAAGGAGCGTGGGGAAGGATGGCCCCTGAGAGTGAAGAGGCAGGAATCGGGTAAAGAAACGAGCATGGGCGGTGGAGAGGAAAGTGCCTCTTGTCCTGGATACAACACCAGCTCTCGGTGTGAAATTGGGGGTCTCTCTTCCTTCTCTACAATTTCCAGCCCCTTTCATTTTTTCTACAAGTGTCAGCTGTGGCTGCAATCAGAAATGCATGGTTTAAAATGTTTATCTTTGGCAATAGCCCCTGTTGTGTGACCACAGGGTGACCACGGTCCTTCTTAGGAGAACTTTGGGGTCTGCAGGGAAAAGGAGGGACTCAGCCTGGACTCAGAAACCTGGAGGACGAGTGACCTTGCAGGCAGCGAGGCAGTGGCCGGCGAGGAGGAGGCGTCTGCACTGTCCTGCTGGGCAGGTGGAGGCTGTCCCCGCAGTCTCCCCACAGATCTCCTCCGTGCCCGCCATGCAGTGGTTCTTAATATTTTGGGGGCCACATCTTTCAGAGAGAACGCAATGAAGGGCGTGGACCTGCTCCCCAGAAATGTGCACGTACACGCTTACACACGCCCGGACTGGCACAATCTGGCTCACAGAGCGAGGGGCCGTGCAGCGGGTCCCGAAGCCCTCCGCTGGCCTCCCCCAGCCCCTCACACACGCTGGCTCCCCTGAGGCCGTCGCCCCCGACCTCCTCCTCCCCGCCCCCCTGGCAGGTGGCCCTGGTTTGCTCTCCCTTTCCTGCCCCAGCCCTGCTCACCTGGAAGGAGTGGAAGAGGTACCAGAAGGCCCAGGCGTTGATGACGTTGTAGCACATGGAGAGGAAGAAGGAGGCCAGCACGCTGGCGACCCCTGCGAGGAAGCGGAGGGCGGCGCTGAGGAGAGGCCCCTTCCCGCCCCGCCTGGGCGAGGTGGCGGTGGTCCCCGGCCAGTGTGCGCTCCCAGGGCAGGCGTGCAGTGACTGCCCTGGGGACATCGAGACCTCCCTTCACCGGGTGTGTGTGAGTGAATGTGACCAGCCACCTCATAAGGGTTCTTGCTTTTCCCCAGCCGCTGTCCTCATCTTCTGGGACATGAGGCTGCTGATAACTGTTTTGAGATCTAAGTGCCAGGGAAGTAACTACTGCGCTAAGCAAGTACTTCACGTGCCTTTGGTCCTCACAACAGTATCGTCTCCATTTCACAGAGGAGGAGACTGAGGCACAGAGCTCGCCCCGACCACCCAGCTGGTAAGTGTCGGCACTAGGATTCGCAGCTCGTGGGAGAAGCACTTTGTCACTGCCACCCTCGTGCAGACAGACAGCTGCTCCCTCGTTGGCTCACCTGCGGTTGGGTCACTTGGGCCCAATCCTGCCCTGAGGTGGCAGGGAGCAGGGGTGCGAGGACTGGCGAGGTTGCGGTGGCCCCTAATCGGGTCAGGCCTCCACGAATGGAGCCGGCCCACACCAGCCCTCAAGCGCCGGTGCCTCCACCTCTCCCCAAGCCCACGCGCCGGGACATCTCTTCGTAGTTTGCAACCGGCCACAGTGGGCGTGTTTACACCACCACTGTCGGCAACTGCTACAACCCGGGGCTTCCCTCTCGTCTGCCCCACTCTGAGAGCCGGTTGTTAAACATTGACCAGCACGGCACCTCCATGACAGGCACGAGCGTCTGGTATCTTTCCTATCATACTGCAAATGCTGCCTCTGAGAAGTCCTCTGTGATTGCTTATTCGGGCAGACTGTAAAACCACACACTTCCATGTTAAAAATTAATAGCTATTCAAGATGGGGAGGCAATTTGGGCTTGAAAATGATTTATGAGGCCACTGGACACATTTCTTTTGCATCTGGGACTAAGTCACAAACAAACATACACGCTCTTTGCTCCTAAAATGTCACTCTGCTTTCCTGCCTGCTTTCAGGCGGAAGGGGTGAGCAGCACTGCTGGTCAGAGTCCCTCCTGCTTGCAGCGGCAGCCCTGGATCGTGAGGGTTGTGCAGGGCAGGTTGACGATGTCCCGGAGGTACCCGGGGACACCGGCTTGAGTTAGCTCAGGAATGATGGGACATGAAGCAGCGCTCTCCTGCTATCTGTGTGTGCCTCAGCTTCTGCACACTGGAGGTACCCAGGGCACCCCCAACCTCTCAGCAGTGTGATGAAGACTAAATGAGCTCATGCACACATATCATATAGGCCAGCACCCGGCACATTAAAAGAGAGCCATTAATTGGCAGGGCACAGTTATGTGAGTTCCCAGAATGGTTGTTAGCTAGGACTTGGAGTTACAGCTATTTCTCTTTTACAGATGACCAAGCCGAAGTCCAGCGAAGAGAGGCAATGTGGCATCAGCTCCCCAGGGCCATGCATCCTTCCTATCTCACCACGCCGATGCGAGAGACCCAGCCCCCCTCAGCCCACATTCTATGGCACCCCCTCCTGGGACATGTGTCCTCCCCAGGCAAGGGTTCTCTCGGGCTTCATGCTTGCCCCTTGATCCAGCAGCTTTGCTGATGGGTTCCCTGCACCCCACCACGCTGCCCAGGATACAGTGCGGGGGTTGCTGGGTGGGAGAGGATGGAAGGGGGGCCCACCTACCGACACCACCGAGGTAGGGGCTGATGGTCCTCCAGGCGCCGATGCTGCCCTGCCGCATGCGCTGCCCCACGGCCAGTTCCAGGTACAGGAGTGGCATCCCCTCCACGACAAGCATGATGAGGTAGGGGATGAGGAAACTACCTGTGGGCATCCAGAGCTGAGAGCCAGGCCTTTACCGATGGGCTTTCCCCGGCCACCAGCCCAACCACTGTGCAAATGCCCTTCCATCCATCCTGTCTTTCCACTTGCTCATGCGTCCTCCTGCCTTTCCACCTGCACATTCTTCCACCTTTCCGTACATCCATCCCTCTGCCATTCCTCGCATCCAGCTGTCTACCATTCATCCACCCATTTTGCTTCCATCTTTCCATCCATCATTCATCCATCCATCATCCATCATCCATCCATCCTTCTTCCTATACGTCCATTTCTCCATCCTTACATCCATCCATCTTATCCCTCCCTCCCTCCATCCATCTATCCTTCTTTCCTGCCATCCATCCATCCATTCTTCTATCCTTTTATGTTTCTATTCATCCATCCATCTGTCAGTCCATTCACCCATGGATGACATACAGCCATGTCAGTTGTTAAAACTTTAAACGTGTCCACCCTGGGTGGTAGACTGCCACCGTCCCAAGCTCCTTGAGTGTCTTCCTCAACACCCGTGCTGCCCCAGCCTCTCTGCGAAAACCCCCATTCCATCTTCTATTTCAGCAACCAATGGTTGGCCATGGCCAGGACCACTGAGTCATTAAAAATATTTTGAACATCACACCTGAACCCATCCATTCATCTGTCCACCTCTATGCACTTCCTTTGGGCTTTGTGCACAGCCCTGATGGTGTCCCCACGTGAGGAAGCATATGAAAGAGCCATTTCCTAAGCCTTTTGGGCTGGGAGAATAGCAACCCCGCTCCCTGCCCTTGAGGGATCACGTGGGCAGAGGAATTTCAGCGGTCTCATAATTATCCAGGGCCCCCAGTATTCCCACAGGACTGACATCTTCTGAGATGAATCAGGGGCCTCGAGTATACATTTTGGGAGGCAAGAAGGTCCCCAGTAGACAAAGCTCCAGGGCACCTTTTATGTAGCTCCTCTATGTAGGTCTGATTTATCCAGGGGCCTTCAGCTTAAATTTCCATTTTAACCAAGGGCACTATGACTAATAAAAGTTTCAAACCCACTGGTTCCCAAGAAGCCATCTGCAGACAAGTGCCCTTGGTGATGGCGGGGAGCCAGGGGGTGTGCATGGAGCCAAGGAAGCCCTCCCCACTGCCAGACATACGGGCGGAGGCAGGCAGCTGTGGCAGGGCCCCCCACACCTGCCCTGCAGTCGCTGACCCGCTGCTTCTCCTGTGGGCCGTCCTCCCTGCCGGCAGCCCTTGCCCACCCTTCCCTCAGCTTCTGGCTCCTTGGCAGTGGACCCGGCAAAATGTCCACTGAGAAAAGAGGGGTAAGGACTTGTGACTAAAATCAAACCCAGGCTGGGCGCGTTGGCTCACGCCTGTAACCCTAACTCTCTGGGAGGCTGAGGCAGGAGGATCACTTGAGGTCAGGAGTTCGAGACCAGCCTGAGCAAGAGTGAGACCCTGTCTCTACGAAAATAGAAAAAATTAGCCCGGCATGGTGGTGCATGCCTGTAGTCCCAGCTACTCGGGAGGCTGAGGCGGGAGAATCGCTTAAGTCCAGGAGTTTGAGGTTGCTGTGAGCTAGGCTGGTGTCACGGCACTCTAGCCCAGGTGACAGAGTGAGACTCTGTTTCAAAAAAAAAAAAAAATCAAATCAAACCCAGACACTATAGCTGCAAGGATTAAGGGATGGTTAAAGACAGAACTGGCTCCTCAGGTGTTAAAGCCTACAACAAAATATATATGCTTACATAAACATCTAATATTCACCGAGAATGCCTCTATTGTACAAATGTGCTGTCCTGCAACCCATTTTTCTCGCGCTACGGTATTCCACAAGCACTCTCCTGAGCACATGACGGACCTTCGCATCACCCTTAAATAGCTGCACAGCATTCCACTCTGAAAATGAGGCCGGAGTGCATCTAATCAACTGTTGGACACTCCGGTTGCTTGCAGTTCTCTGCCATCTTAAACAAAGCCGTGGAACCATGTTTCGCCCACTTGCTTGGCTATTTCCTCAGGATACAAGTCCCAGAAGTAGAATGGCTGGAACCAAGACCAAGCAGGGCCACTGTGGCTACACCAGGTGAGCAAGACACGAGCTGCATGCACAGGACAGCGAGTCCCACACCCCCAGGCTGGGCATGAGGGTCTGGAACAAATCCTGCCCTCTCATTCCCGCACTCTGCTAGGAAGACCCCTCTAGGCCAGGCTGCTTCCTGCCCTGCAGAACCGTGTTTCAGCACCTCGCCACGTTCCTCTCCACATCAAAGGAGTCTGAGGGGTCGTCAGTGGTTCTCACTCATTAAATATTTGACAATAAAGGTCGTGTTCACACACTGAGGGTTTGGAGTAACATTCAAACCCTCAGTGGTTATAAAATAATCTCATTTTCATTTAAGGTGTTAAACTGTAACCACACAAAGACGGAAAGGTCCATGGATGACTGTCCCTTTGACAGGACTTGCGTGACTGCCTCGTGCCTGTGGGTAGGGTGGGAATCCAAGACCTGGTGCCAAGGAAGGAGCATGAGAGCACTTTAGCCCTATCCAGCAATAATTTCTGTCATTCCTCTCCAAACATTCAAACAAACACACAATCCAGATGAATTTGCTCTGCAATGAATTTTTCAAAAAGTGATGCCAGAACAATTGAACATCCATATGCAGAAAAAGTAAACTTCAATCCATATTTCACATTTTATACCCCCCCCAAAAAAATCTCAAAAAGGATCGTAGATCTATATGTACAACCAAAAGCTATAAAACTTATAGAAGAAAACAGGAGAAATCTTTATGACCTTTGGTTAGGCAAAGATTTCTTAGATACGACATCAAAAGCCCCATCTATGGAAGAAAATATTGGTAAATTGGACTTCATTGATTCTTAAAATTCAGTAATAACAAAACAGAGAACCCTTTCAAAAATGTGTAAAAAATATGAACAGACGTTTCACCAAAGAATGTATGTTTTATCTTGTTTATGTTGCTATAACAGAATACCCGAGACTGGGTAATTTATAAAGAATAGAAATGTATTGGCTCATGGTTCTGGAGGCTGGGAAGTCCAAAAGCATGGTGCCAGCCTCTGGCAAGGGCCTTCTAATTGTGTCATCCGTGGCAGAAAGTGGGAGGGCAAGAGAGTGCAAGAGGGGGCTGAACTTGCTTTGATAACAAACCCACTCTCTTGATAATGAAACCACTCCTGAGATAAGGACATTAACCACCTCTTAAAGTTTCTACCTCAACACTGTTGCATTGGAGATTAAGTTTCCAACACACAAGCTTTGGGGAACACATTCAAACCATAGTAGTATGATTCCATTTATATGACAGTCTGGAAAAGGCAAAACTATAGGGACAGAAAACAGGTCTGTGGCAGCCAGGAGCAGGGGAGTGGGGAGGGGTTGGCTACAAGTGGCATGATTGTGGTGGTAGTAGTATCACTGCATGCATTTGTCAAAACTCAGAGGAAAAAAGTGGATTTTTCTGCATGTAAATATATCTCAATGAAAGAAAAACTTTGTTTTACAATCAGTTTGAAAACAACCCTCTTCCAACTCTACTGCTCCTATGTTCCTTTGATGTAAAAATCCTACTTCTGGCTCTGCACAAGGAGGCCTTGGCATCAGAGAGAGGCAGATAGGGGCCTGCAAGGGGCTGCCTTTGTTCCCATGCATCCTGACGGGGCACACGTGGGAGATTAAATACAGCCACACCTTTTTCGGTGCTCCTCCCGTGAAGAGATGGAGTCTGTTTCCCCACCCTGAGGATCTGGGCTGGCCCCGAGCCTTGCTTTGTCCAATAGAATGTGGCAAAAAGGACGCCACGTGGGCTCCAGAGCCCAGGCCTCAGGACGCCTTGCAGCTTCGCCGTCAACTTCTTGGCGTGTGGCCCGAGACTGTCCCCTGCGTAAGCTGGTCCAGGCTTCAGGATGAGAAGCCACATGGAGGAGCACCAAAGGGCCATGTGAAGGACCAAGGTCATGTGAAGGACCTTCCAGCCACGTGAGCAAGGCTGGCCACAAACAATAGAGGAACTGCGAGAAATGATTCATTCTTGTTGTTTTAAGCCACGACTTTTTTTTTCTTTTTACTGCTCAATACTTCAGTGTGTGTTTGTACAAAAACAAGGACATTCTCTTTCTCAGTGCAATTAGCAAAATCAGGAAATTAACACCAATACAGTATTATTGTTTTATCTGCAGACCTGTTGAAAGTTTACCAGTTGTCCCCGTGACGGCGCTGTTCTGGCCCAGGGCTCACAATCACACATGGACTCTAGTTCAGTCTCCTTTAATCTGGGGCCGTCCCTTAGACGCTTTGTCTTTCTTTGTCTTTCATGTCCTCGGCACTTTGAAGGAGTACCGTCCAGTTATTCTGTGGAATGTTCCTCATTTTGGGTTTTGGCAGAAACACCAAAGCGACCCCGGGTCCTTGTCCAGAGGCACAAGATGTCACTGTGTCCCGTTCTTGGCGATGTAAATTCTGCTCACTCGGTTAAGGTGGTGTCTGCTGGGTTTCTCCACTGAGAGTTATCATTTTCCCTTTGAAGTTATGAGGCGTCTTGTAGGAGATACTCTGAGACGGGTCAACGATCCCATCTCTCACGCTCTGGCCCACTAGTTCGGGCATCTGTGGAGGCCTTGCCCGAAACAGTGATCACTGTGTCAGTGGCCGAATGGTGATTTTCTAATTCCATCATCCCTTCTAAGTCCTGAAGTTTTTGAGTGCGTTGCCATGCAGAAATGGATAACCGAGGCACATCTTGAGCCCCGTGGTGACGTCCCTGCCGGGGGTCAGTCTGGGTCACCCCAGGTGAGCGGGTCGCTTACAGCCGCAGGACTACAGGGAAGGTGCCGCGAGGGATCTCAGCTGGGGAGGCCTCTCCTCATTCACCCCTGTCTAGCTTGGCTTTTCCCCAAAAGCTTCACATTCGGAGTCAAACCCAGTCAACTTTTTGGAAACAGAGAACAAAGGCTCAGACGAGAAAAATAAAAGCCATCCTTACTTTCCCTGACTCCCCCACAACCCCCTTGGCCTAAAACTTCTGGAATTCCTCTCTTATGCTCTCTGCCCACCCCTCTGGCAGCACCACTTTGCCAGCACCTCTGGCCTCGGTCCCGGCAACCCCGGGAAACCGCGCTCTGACGGAGGAGCTGCTCCCTGCTCAAACTCCTGGCGTGGCTGCCAGGGCCCAGTTCCATCTCCTTGGCCTGTTACTCAAGGCCCTTTGGGACCTGCGGAGTCCTCCCTTGCCTCCAGCTCCCTTTGCTGCCACCCACCCCTGTTCTGCGCCCCACGCATTTCAGCCACGTAGGGTCTCTGGCCACTGCCCTCGATCGCACGCTCTTCTGTGACTTGCTCACGTTTCTTCTGTCTGGGATGTTTTTACCACCAGCTCTACCCGGTGAGCTTGACTCCTCTGCCAAGACCTAGATTCCACGTTGCCAGTGCTGCAAGGCTCTCTGGATTCTCTCGGGCAGTCGGTCTTCCTTCTGGAGTTATCTCAGTAAGGCCTGGAGCAGCCCTTTGCTAGAGCTCTTCCTGCTGTGTACTGAAGGGACGTTTTTCATATCGCACCCCCCGCCCCCCCTGCCTCCCCCATCGCCATCTTTGTAAACGCCCCCGTCAACACAGCCCCTGGCTTGTCGTAGACACGCAATGAGTATTTACTGAATGACTTGAGTTAAGTGCCTAGAAGGTTTATATTATTTATTGTGTAATTGTTACACACTCCTTCCGGTTTATAAAAGGGTGTGAGGTAGGGGTTCTCAGCCCGGCTGCACAGCAGAATCCCCTGGGGAGCTTAAAACTCCAGGTGTCCAGGCCACACCTGAGACCAACCCAATCAGGATTTCTGGGGGTAGGACACAGGTGTCAGTGTTTTTTTAAAGCTCCTGGGTGATTCTACCATGCAGACGAGTAGAGGCTTCTCCACCAGCAGGTGGACACTGCGTTCCTGACTGGTTGCTGAGTGGGGTGAGCCGTGCCGGACCCCACAGTGATCCCGAGGAAGGGATGGCTTTAGCCTGGGGGCCCAGGGAGGGCTGCGGGGAGGAGGGTGCCTTTAATTTAGGGAGGGAGGAGGAGGTTTCCTGGAGAAGGTGAAGAGCACGGGCTACACCAGGAAGACACCAGACGTTTCGGGTGTGCTCAGGGAAGGGCAGAGGTGGAGAGGAGGAGGGACAAGAGATCCTTGAAGGTGGCCATCTCAGACACATGGGCTCTCAGCCAGGCCCCCTCCAATGAGTGTCACATCAGAACCACGGGAAGAAGTACCCTGAGCCATGGTGATTCTGACTCGGGGGTCCTAGAAAGGCCTGGACAGCCAAGGCAGCCACTCCTGTCCTGCTGTCTCAAAAGCTGCAGGCTGCTGGGGAGAGAGCCGAAGTTTGGATAGAAGTGGCTCGAGCCCCAGCTACTCCTCCAGAAGTCTTGTCATCTCTGAACTTGTTTTCCATTTGTAAATGGGGGTGACAGGACCAGCTGCGGGAGTGTTCTGAAAATGCTTCACACGATGCCTGGCACATGCAAGGAGCCCAATCAAGTAGTCGTTACTGGGATTGAGTGTGGAAACCCCAGATGAACAGGGGCCCCTGACTACGGTCTTTCCTGACTGCTGGGGCCTGCCCCTCTAGCTCACCTTGGAAACTGTATGTATCTGATACTTACAATGTCTGCCACTTAGGCTCTGTCCCACCTGGAAGTACTGCGGAAACGGCACAGAGCAGGGCTTCACCTACCCATCCACAGACTGACCTGGTGTGGATCAGTCCCGAGCTGGGTCTGGCCTGAGCAGCTGTGGCCACCACAGCACCTGGCTGCAGGGATGTCCCGGGGCCGGCTCAGACCAGCTCACAAGAACCAACTGTCCTCACTCTTCCCACCCCCACTCTCTGGCACAATACCGGGCAGTCTGAAATTGGCCACATGGGAGTGTTTACACCACAATAATCAGCAAGAGCTAGGAATTGGGTCCTGCTGCCCTGCCACCAAAAGCCAGTTGTTAAACGTTTATCAGCAACCCACTGCCAGGCCTGGGGGCAGACGAGCAACCCTGACCCTTCCCCTAAAGCCTGCTGGAGGGAAGGCAGCAGCAGCCTCCCTCAAGAGCTCATTAGAAATGCAGAATCCTGCCCTCCTCCGAGGGCCTCTGTGCGAGGGTCTCTGATCAGAATCTCTGGGAATGGGGTCCTGCAATCTGCGGTTTATCAGGATCCTAAGGAAGGCTAAAATTTGAGATGCGATGTTCTAAGTGATTTGGGATTAGCGGAGTGAAGAGAGCTAAAAGAGCTGGCTTCCTGCCCCAGAGAGGACAGGAAACCCCTACGGGCTTTTCAGGGAAGTGGACCACCTAGTCTGGGAGTGCAGTGTCCCCCTGCATGGTCAGCGTCCTCTGATCGCGCCCTCTTTATTATTTGAACATTGCACAGAGACAATTTAAGAGGGGGAAAAAAATCCATATTTCCACCGATCACACAGCTGTTCTCATTTCTTCATGTTTCTTCCACACACACATTTATATTAATGTAAAATGAATTGCTGGCGTGTGTTTTTTTTTACATGTTAGTTACAGCGCACACTCGTGTCCCTGATTTCTTCCTGAGCAGCCACTGCCTTAGACGTTGACATGGTCACCCAAGACCTGCTGACTTTTTCAAAAAAAGATTTCGTGAAGTTTCTTCAGCTGCTTTTATGTTTTCCTAGCGCAGGCGGCTAGAGCTGTAAGAGATGATTGGTACCTGGAATGTAATCTTTAGAATTAACATTCCTCGTGCTGGGCCTGGCCCGGACAGCAGGAAGGGAACAAGCCTTCCCAGTCACGGGGAGAGTCCCACGGAAAGGAGACAGAGCCCTAAGCCGTCTTATTCTGGGAAGTATTTTGGCACAGCCGGGTTTGGTGGTTTATAAACAAGCTCTTTGTTTGCTAGAGGTGTTTGCAGCTCTGCTTAGAAGGAAGTTACACACCCCCCTTGGAGCATTTCACGATGTGGTTGGTTTACCCCTTACCCTTTACCAGGAGGTAAAGAATGGCTTTGTAAACTGCCTGGGTTTGGGGCAACATAAGTCACTTCTTAATAGGTGACCTTGCTGCACAGTTGGGAGAACCACCAGCTCCCCCCACCTCATTCACTCCGTGGCTTTTCATAACAACCTTGTTCATTCATTCAACAAATGTTTATTGAGTGCCTTCTCTGACTCCACCACAGCACAGAGCTTGGGCCGGGGGTGGGCAGAGAACCTGCAGAACAATGCGCAGTTCTGACCAAGTGCTCATTCGGCCTGTCAGGTAGCGGGAGAGCCAGAGAGAGCAACCAAGAGAAGGTGACGTGTGGCCCGCCCCGATGGAAGAGAGGGAGCTCTCTAGGCAAGAGCAGCATCCCAGGTGGAGGAAATATCTCGGGCAAAGAGCGGAGGCAGAGAGGTTGGCGTTCACGGACAGAGAACGTTCAGAAGAGTTGGTGGGGTTGGGGGTTGGAGATGAGTGGCAGGAAATGAGGTGGGAATATTGGACAGGTGATAGGTGGTGAAGGGCCTGTCATGCCAGAGCTGTTTGGTGTTTATTCTGTAGACACTTGGCTAAGAGGGTGCCATCCACCAACCCACATCCTTTCATTTGTGCGTTCACCCACTAATCCACGCCACCACCCAGCCTCCAATCCATCCTTTGCCCAGCATCCGTCCATCCATCCACTAACCCACATCCTTTCATTTGTCCGTTCACCCACTAATCCACGCCACCACCCAGCCCCCAATCCATCCTTTGCCCAGCATCCGTCCATCCATCCACCAACCCACATCCTTTCATTTGTCCGTTCACCCACTAATCCACGCCACCACCCAGCCACCAATCCATCCTTTGCCCAGCATCCGTCCATCCATCCACCCACCCGCCCAGCCTGAGTATCCTCTGTACCAGAAACCAGAGTTCTTGGTTCTTTTTCCTGTGACCTGATGGTCTTGAGGTTTTCGTAGCAACTCCTTGATTATTATTCTACTTCGGAACGACTCAGCCCTACCTGTGTCCCTCTGCAGACTATTCAGGTGGTGAATAAACAAGGGATTAAATGGTCATGTGACAGTGAGGCTCACCTGGCCTGATGCCAGGATAAAGGCATCGTTGGTAGGTGTACTGAGCACAGAATGATGTGGAAATCTCAGTCTGATGAATAATTCTTTCAAAAGTCAGTTATAAAGGTGTTAAAGTACATGGCAACACTTGCCCTGCACATTATTATGGTGTATTTATGCACTTCAAAGTTTAAAATGGAATTGAGGAATTAAGAAGGCACTATCTTGGCCAGGTATGGTGGCTCATGCCTGTAATCCTAGCACTCTGGGAGGCCGAAGAGGGAGGAATGTTGGAGGTCAGGAGTTCGAAACCAGCCTGAGCAAGAGTGAGACCCCGTCTCTACCCAAAAAAAAAAAAAGAAAAAGAAAAAATAACTAGCTAGGCATGGTGGGGTGTGCCTGAACCCAGGAGTTTGAAGTTGCAGCAAGCTATGATGACACCACTGCACTCTACTCAGGGCAACAGAGTGAGACACTGTCTCCAAAAAAAAAAAAAAAAAGAAAAAGAAAAAGAATGCACTATTTTTTTAAAAAGCTCTATGGATTGACCTTTTGTTGAATTGTTCTTGAGCTGCTAAAAGTGAGGAGAAGGAGCAATGCTTAGGGCTTGGTCTTATTAAATGGTTAAATTTTGTAAATACTTTGGTCTGACATCTTTCATTGTCCTTTAAGGTCAAAAAAATCATGGTGACATAACACACACACACGCACACACACAGAGAGCAAAGTAAAACAAAAATCACCCAGAGATGACTACTGTTGACAATTTGGTGTATTTTTTCATTCTTTTACCTGCATATTTCCAAACAATTGTTTAAAATTTTTATACCCATTTTATACAGCTTTGAATCTGACTTCTCCCTCCACTTAATATATGACATGAGAAAATACTCACATAAAACTTTTTGAAAGTGCTACCTTAATGGCTGCAAAGAGCACCGTATGGATGCTCCATAATTGAACCAACCCCCGTTCGTTAGCTGAGGGCTTAGAAGTTGCCAGTGTTTTTGCACTTATCCAATGATGGTGACCATGCTTCAATTTTCAGCCTCTGTCAGAACTATGATTATTTTCCTTAGATAGGATTCTAGAAATGGAACAACTGAGGAAAAACTTTTTTTTTTTTTT
>VBSM01002035.1:5371670-5384304 GCA_008086735.1 Cheirogaleus medius | reverse complement strand
AGACGGGGTCTTGCTCTTGCTGAGGCTGGTCTCGAACTCCTGACCTCAAGCAATTCTCCCACCTCAGCCTCCCTGAGTGTTAGGATTACAGGCGTGAGCCACCACACTCGGCCTCTTTTTTATATATTGATTTCTTTTCCTTTGGGTGTATACCCAGTAGTTGGATTGCTGGCTCATATGGTAGTTCTATTTTCAGTTCTTTGAGAAATTTCCATACTGTTATCCACAGAGGCCGAACTAATTTACAGTCCCATCAACAGTGTATTAGAGTTCCCTTTTCTCTGCATCCTCACCAACATCTGTTATTTTTTATCTTTTTAATAATAGCTATTCTGATTGGTGTAAGATGATATCTCGTTGTGGCTTTAATTTCATTTTTCTGATGATTAGTGATGCTGAACATTTTTTCATATGCTTACTGGCCATTTGTTTATCTTCTTCTGAAAAATGTCTATTCATGTCCTTAGCTCACTTTTTGACGGGGTTGTTTCCTTATTGTTGTTGTTGTTGAGCTATTTGAGTTTCTTGTAAATTTTGGATATTAGTCTCCTGTCAGATATATATAGTTTGCATATATTTTCTCCCGTTCTTTAGGTTGTCTGTTCACTCTGTTGATTATTTCTTTTGCTGTGCAGAAGCTTTGTAGTTTAATTAAGTCTCATTTGTCTATTCTTGTTTTAGTTGCCTGTACTTTTGAGATCTCAGTCATGAATTCTTTGCCTAGACCAATGTCTAGAAGAGTTTTCCCTAGGTTTTCTTCCAGTATTTTAATAGTTTCAGGTCTTACATTCAAGTCTTTAATCCACCTTGAGTTCATTGAGTTGATTCTATATGGTGAGAGATAGGGCTTCAGTTTCATCCCTTGGCACATGGCAATCCAATTTTCCTAGCACCCCATCCCTTTTTTTGACTCAGATGAAATAATACCCTTTTTAGGAAGCCCTAGTACTCCACCTTCAGCCAGAATATATTGCTCCCTCTTCCTTGTCCCCAAACCCTGGGGACATATCTAGTTTCTGATGCCTACAAGCGTTCGTTGTCACGAAGAGTGCATTGTGTGTGTCCCCTCTGGGCTGTGGCTGGTATCATGTCTTACTCATCCTTTGCTCACCAGTGCCAGGTCCATGGCTGAGTCTGAATAAAAGTTAGTCGATAAATGAAAAGCCTGCTGCAGATTCTGAGCACTTAAGTATAGCACAAGTTCATCTTCGCTGTTCTCAGCTCCAGCAACACTCAGATGTCCGCATTTCAGAACGTTTCTTCAGCACATCCAAGTTCTTTTTGCATATCTACTGTGTGCCAGGAGTCTGCTAGGCTCAGGGACTCAAGGAAAAACTTCTGGATATGGCTGTCCTCCCCTCTCTGCTGCCCAAGACACCTGCTAACTCTCTCATAGGGAGCACAGAGACAGTGCAAATAGGAGTGGAGAAGCCCCTAGAGGAGATTCTGCAAAGGAAATGCTGGGGCAGCTGGGGGGACTGACCCAGCTCAGATGGCGAAACAGGAAGGTCCTCCCAAGAGTCTGGGGGGAGCCCAGCCTCAGGGCTCTGTGCGTGTGTATATTTATGTGCACGTGTGTGCAAGTGGTGCCGAGGAGGTGGGAGGGTCCCATCACTTTTCCCTGAGACCTGGGACTTTCTTGGCTGCAGGTGGAGCTTCTGGCCTCGGAGGCCCTGGCATCTCAGAGCTGCAAAGCCCCTCGGAGCAGTGCCCCCGCAGCGTCTGTATACCCACTAATCTCTTGACGATCTTCATATAATAACATGCGGATTCTGACCTAGTAGGTCCAGGACGGTGCCTGCAATTCTGCATTTCCCAGAAGCTCCCAGGAGATGCTGGTGCTGCTGGGCCAAGGCTGTCATCTCAAATCAGGCCCATCAGTACTTCCCTGCTCCAGCCCTGCTTGCCCTTTCTGTGAACCACCATTGTAGCTATATTTGTGAACCACATGGACTGTTATTTATTAATCATTTTTCTTTAATTTACCCTCTCACTTAATCTCGTGTTTTTCTAACGCATTTTATGATAAATTGAACAACATCACAATTTTAAAAATGTTTATGTCTGGTGCCGCCTCAGACCACCTTATCTACTCAGGGCTTCCTGAGACTCAGAGTAAGGTTAATTTAATATATTAAAATAATTTAATATACTGTGTCCTTTTCTGTCTATGCTCACCTCCAAAGGACAACTGTGTCAAGAGAGTAACTTGAGTGGATTTTTCTGTGAATTGATGCTTACATTGTTTGAAGTAATTAATTTGAGTGAACAATACAAAGTGGGCGTCATTTAGAAAGTTCCGAATGGAACAAAGAGACATTTTTCAGGTCAGAGAGAACAGATGCAGAAATGAGCTTATTTAGCAAACACTGTGGGCTGCTCACCACGACCACTCAGCTGATCACCTGCATTAAGGGAGATTCAGCCACATGCTATGAAAACATCTGGCTCAGAGAGCAGTGACCGATCTTTCCGTCCTTTTTGTTGGTTTTGGCTCAATTTATTCCTTCCCCTCAAATATTTTTGCTGGGACTAAGCAATCCAGACCAACTAGAAGGCATAATCTGGTGGAGAAAAAAGAAACAGACGGAGCCCTGTGAAAATATTTTCAAGGGTCAGAGTATACCTGGGCCATGCTGTCTCAATTAGTGACCCCCTAAGGAATTTCACTATGTCCTGCTGCGCTGTTTTCTGCTTGTTCTTCATTTCATAACAGAAGAAGCCCTGTGAACCTCCCTCTGCCAGAAAACACACATGCTCTGTTTCACAAGCTCAATAGTTCAGATTATATTTGATTCCTTTCACCCCTCAGGACTCAAAATGTCGTCTGTGCATAGATGCGCAAGCCACAGCGTTGGCCTCCCCAGGGAGCTGGTGAGAAATGCAGACTCCCAGGCCCCTCCCAGACCTCTTGAATCAGAACTACTTTTAAAAAGACCCCCCCAAGGGATTTCCAGGGATGTTACTATCTCAGGAGCACCCTGGGTTTTTAAACGTGGGTGCACATCAGGACGGTCTACCGAGCTTTAAAACACAGATGCAGGAGTGCCCTGGCACCCTACTTTGCAGAGGAGTCGCTTGCATGTTTGGCTCCTGGAAGTTGCCACGGCGGCTGGCACGGGCTCCCTTTCCCCAGGAGAGGAAGGGCCCGGCACCGCTGCCCTGCCACTCATTTTGGTAACACTTCTAGACCTTCTCCCCGCCGGGTCCCACCTCCCTTTTCCACTGTCCCCAGTGCCTGTTGTTTATGGTCCATGTCTGCCTGCTCTTTTCCACTTTTAAAATTTCTTTTCTAAAACACATTCAGAGTCAACAGGAAAAGGTCTTAAAGATTAACTTGTTATATAATATATTCAACCAAAATTTCTTCTCATGAACCTGAGGAGCCCAGACTCTTTTCCCCGCTTGCCAAGGTGCCCCATTGTCTGAAAACAGCTCCACTGTTTGGGAAAAGTAATGCTAAATCTATTCCCTGCTGTAGTACAGGGAACTATACACTCCCAAAACTTCCCTTCTGACTTTGTTTCCATTTCCCAGTATGTAACCTACCCTGAATTATACTTTATCATTGTCTGCCATGTCTTGTTTTCATTTGTGCGGTAGGTTTTGTACTGTAGTGTATAGAATACTCATGGAAAAGCACATAACTGTGTATAGTTTAGCAAGTGCCGTTGTAGCCACCATCCTGGTGGTTGAGACTTGGTATAGTGTGTGGCCGATTTTCATAAATATTCTGTATGTGCTCAAAAAGAAAAAAAGTGGATGCTGCAGTTCGGTGGGGGGCAGCGTCCTGTTTATTAGGCCAAATTTGCTATTGTATTGTTCTTATCTTTTTTTTTTTTTGAGACAGAGTCTTACTCTGCTACCTGGGCTAGAGTGCCGTGGCGTCAGCCTCGCTCACAGCAACCTCAAACTCCTGGGCTCAAGCGATCCTCCTGCCTCAGCCTCCCGAGTAGCTGGGACTACAGGCATGTGCCACCATGCCCGGCTAATTTTTCCTATATGTTTTTAGTTGGCCAATTCATTTCTTTCTATTTTTAGTAGAGATGGGGTCTTGCTCTTGCTCAGGCTGGTTTCGAACTCCTGACCTTGAGCGATCCTCCCGCCCCAGCCTCCCAGAGTGCTGGCCACCACTGTTATTGTTTTTATCTTCTATATCCTTATTGATTTTTTTGTCTGCTTGTTCTACTAGTCACTGAGAGAAGAGTGTTAAAACTTTCCACTATAATTGTGGATTCGTTTCCTTTTAATTGTGTCAACTTTTACTTTATAGAATTTGAGGCTATTAGGAGCAGTCGAACTTTACTTTTTTTCTAATCAAATTTTAAATTATTGTATTTTCCTGGAGGATTAAAAATTTTATTGTATGAGTGACTCTATCTCTAGTAGTGTTAAATTCCCTTTTTATTTGTATAATTTATCTGCAGATTGTGGGGTATTTTCTACATACACAATAACATCATGTATGAATAATGACATTTTTTCCCTGGCCTCATGCTTTGGTTTGGACCTCCAGCACAATGGTGAATAGCAGTGGGGATGTCAGGAGACCTTGCCATGTTCTGAAGATCATGTGACATTGTCACCAGGAAGTATGCATGTGGAGTTTCATTAATATCAAATATAAGTCAAATCAGGCCACTCTGCTGCTCAAAACTCTCTAGTGGCTTCCCCACCTCAGCCAAAGACAAAGTCTTTGCAGTGACCTTCAAGGCTCTGCCTGATCTGACCCCTCGTTGTTCCTGTGACCTGTTCCCTTACTACTCTCTTGTTCAAACTACTCAGGCACCTCATCCTATCTGCTGTTTTGTCAACACTTCAGCTTGGTCCTGCCTCAGGGCCTTTGCACTGGCTGTTTCCTTTGCCTGGAATGCTCTTCCCTGAGATAACCCCCGGGCCAGCTTCATCACTTCCTTCAGGTCTTTGCTCCACACTGTCCTTCTCATTGAAGCCTTAGTGACAGCCCTATCTAAAATGTCAACTACCACCCCAACGTTTTATATCTCTTTCCTTCATTGTATCTCTTTGGCATGTCACTGTTTGGCATATTATATGTGTTTCTTGTTTATCAAGCCTGACTCATTCATTTATTTAAGAGACAGTGGTTGAGTGAGCCTCTGAGCTGGGCCCTGTTCTGGGTATGGGGATGCAGCCGTAAACCAGACAGCCCCAGCTCCCGGGCCTTTTTGAGCATTCATCTGGCGGGGAGCAGACAAACCATGTTGCTACTTCTCCATTATCTTAAGAGAAAAACCCCTTCTCTTGCTTCCTTTTTCCTTCCCAGCTTCTGCCCTATTTTTTTTGCTGTTTTGTAGCCAAGCTCACAAGAGCTGCCAATACTTGCTCTGTCTCCAAGTTTCTCTCCTCTCATTACTTCTCACAGCACCTCGGCCAGGCCTTCACTTGTCTAACAAAACTGTCTTGCCAGGGCCACTGGTGACCCCTTCCCCACGTGGCTAACCCCAATGGTCAATTGTCGGCTGCACGTGGCCCAGGTCATGATTCCTCCTCCTGGTGCGCTGTCCCCAGTCTGCCTCCTGGGGGGACGTGCTCTCAGTTTCCCTTCTGCCCTGTAGGCTGCTACTTCCCAGTCTCCTTTGCGGATTCGTCGTCTCCTCTGGATCCCATGGTGTCGGAGCACCCCAGGGCACCTCTCCGACACTCACCTCCTTGGCGTACGCACCTCTTTCATGGCTTAAAAGCCCTCTACACTGATAGATCCCAATGTTGTATCTCTGGCCCAGACCGCAGTTAGAGGTCTGGACCTGTTTGTCTAACATCTCCCCAACATCCCCATTTGGGTGTCTGAGAGGCGTCTCGGACTCATCTGAAGGAGAATTCCTGATCTTTGCTCCACCCTTCCCCCCTAAAATCCCCACTCCTCATCTCTGTTGATACCCAGTCTAACCTAGCAGTTGCTCAGCTCAAAACCCTTGGAGTCACCCTTGAGTCCTTCCTCTCATCTCCCACTGCCAATCCATGTTGATATCCTATTAGTTTTACCTTCAAAATTATATCTAGAACCAAATCCTCTACACTGCTGCTGGGAGTGTAAATGGGCAACTTGGCAAACTTTCGGGCAGTGTCCACTAATGGCGAGCATTCATATATGCGGTGGTCCAGCAGCCGCACTCCTAAATGGACACATCCACACCGGAAGGTCCACACTGGATGTTACAGTAGCACTCGTTGTACCAGCTCCAAACTGGAAAAAACCCACACGTTCAGCGACAGTACGATGGATAATAAATCGTGGAGGATTCACACAGAGGAGCACAGTACAGTAGTGAGAATGACAGTTGACTGCTGCCTGCAGTAGCAGGATCGACTGTCACAAGCGTGGTGTTGAGAGACGCTGGGTGCAGTGGCGCATGCGCCGTATGATTCCATGCACAGAAAGTTCAAAACAATCCGGGTGAGTCGCAGGTGCTAGAAGTAGGATAGTCGTTGCCTTGGGGAGGAGATGGGGCGAGAAGGCAGCACAGGAGAACTCTGCAGGTGCAGACAATGGGCGATCCTTCATCTGGGTACGAGTTAAACATGGTGTTTACTTTGTAAAAATTCTTTGAGCTGTATACTTACAATTTGTGCACTTTGCTGTAAGTTTTATTTAAAGTGAAAAAATAATCCAACTTCAACCATCCTCGTCACCTCCACACTCCTACCTTGGTCTAAGCTACTGCCACTGCTCACCTGGACGACTTCTGAGTCACCCCTGCTCCCAATCTTGGCCAAGTCTATTCTTAATACAGCCAGAGAGTGGTCCATTTTAATGGCGTCAGGTTTTGGCATCCTAACACTCACAACACTGCTTCTCCTTTCCTTCAGGGTAAAGTGCCGAGTCTTTACAACAGCCCCCGCTGGTGTAACCGGCCCCCAACTGAACAAATTTCAATGGCCCCTGTACAGTCCTCTCCCTTAACTAACTACTTGACCTTTTGAGTTGTTTCCCTGAAATGGTGGATTTTCTGCAAGTCAAAGGAGCTGAGATTTTGAAGGCACCTGGGTGGACTTGCTGACAACATTCACCACTCCCAACGAGCTGTCCCCAGTGCACGAGCCCCTTGTTAGTTACACCACGACCTGCCCCCCTAGACACGTGGCCTCTTCTTTAAAAAGTCTGTGATCTCCAGTAGTCCAAGAGACAGAATTGAGGCCACTCCTCCTGTTATCCTGACATCTGTTGTGTTAAAAATTCCTTTTGTCCTTAACACTTCTCCCAGGTCACATCTATGGCAACAGAGAAGGAGAAATGCCCCCAGGTTTGGTAAATGAATGGGTCAGCCCAGTATCTGGGTACGAGCCCCAAAGAGTTTACTGCTGCTCTACAGTCCCACGTGGGGGCTGCAAGACAGTGTTGGGGGGAAATCCTCCCGGTGGGCAGAACCTCAAGCAGTACACTTGATCAACGTGGTGTGGAGGGAGAAGGGGTTAGAGACAAGAATATATATGGACTCTGGGAGTGGTGAATGGTTTGATTGGAGGCTCAGGGTTCTAGAAATAACAAGTTCATTAGATTTGAAACAAGGAGGTCTGGGGAAAAGGCATGTGGACAGACCTATGGCAGTAAGGACAGTATGTTGGGAGGGATCTTTTTATCTCCACCTCCCCTTCTCATCAATAGTCATCTAGCTGTGGTCCCCCCCAAGCCCTGGTACCTGGTCCATGGCCTATTAGGAACCAGGCCACACAGCACAAGGTGAGCAGCGGCAGGTGAGTGAGTGAAGCTTCATCTGTATTTACAGCCATTCCTCATCGCTCACATCACTGCCTGGGCTCTGCCTCCTGGCAGATCAGTGGCGGCATTAGGGTCTCATAGGAGCAAGAACCTTACTGTAAACTGTGGTTGGTTGAGTGCTCCTTACATGAGAATCTAATGCTTGCTGATCTGAGGTGGAGCTGAGGCGGTGATGCTAGTGCTGGGGAGCGGCTGCAAATGCAGATGACCATTAGCAGAGAGGTTTGACTGCACAATAAATGTAATGCACTTGAATCATCCTGAAACCATCCCCCACCCCCCACCCCCGACCCTGGTCCATAGAAAAATTGTCTTCCTTGAAACTGGTTGATCTAGCTACTGCTGCTACCAGATGTCTAACCTGTTAGCAACAGAAATCTGTGCTGAGCCCAACACAGTGTTACCATTCTAGGAGAACAATCAGATAATTTGTTACAAGTTGATTACAATTGACCTTTTCCACTCTGGAGGGGGCAGGGACTAATCTTTATTGGAACCAATATGTACAGTCATATGCCAAATAACATTTTGATCAAAGACAGACCAAATATACAATGGTGTCCCATAAGATTATAATATGTATTTTTACCGTAACCTTTCTATGTTTAGATACACAAATACTTACCATTGTATCACAACTGCCTACAGTATTCTGTATAGTAACATGCTATACAGGTTTGCATTGTATAGCCTAGGTGTGCAGTGTAGACTATATCACCTAAGTTTGTGTAAGTACACTCTATGATGGTCGCACAATGACTAAATTGTCTTGACAATGTACTTCTTGGAATGTATCCTATGGCTGAGTAATGTGTGACTGTATTTCAGGTAAAGGTTTGCCTGACTTGTCCACCATGCCTTTGCCATTGCCTGAGGGCTTACATGGTATCTTGCATAACATCATCTCAGACCAAGGGATCCATATGGACACCAGGTCTACTGGTCTTACCACATACTGCATCATCTGGAAACTGCCAGCTGATTCGAAGTTACAGGAGATGGTGCCCTGTGCTGTCCTTCAAGATGTGGTATGTACATTGACCCAACAGCCAGATTACACAGTTTTGGGAACCAAAGGGTGTAGGTAGGAGTGGCTCCTCTCACCATCATTTTGTTAGTCACTTGGGGATTTTGTGGTTCCTGACTCTGCCACTTTAGGTTCTGGGGATTAGTGTTCATGGTCCCCAGGGGTTCCACCAACAGACACTGTAAAAGTTCCACTTAACCCAAAGCTCTGGCTGCTGCCTGCTCATTTTGGGGCTCTTCAGTGCAGTAGATCAGCAGGCTAAGAAAGGAGACAGCATACCGGTCAAGGGTAACTGAGCCTAACTACCACGAGCACCTGGGGTTGTTGCTACGTAATGGGCAGGAAGGACTCATGAGGGGTGCCTCTTGGTGATACTTGGGGATAACAATAAATGGGAAATTTCGCAACTGCAGCATGACAGGGCAAAGTGATCAGGGGCTCAGATCCCTAAGAGAGGAAGGTCTGGGTCATCCCACTAGGCAAGCACTGCTGACCTCAGAAGTGCTGGTTGGGGGAGAGGGGAAATCTAAACTAGGTAGCAGAAGAGGGAGATGATCCATGTTAATTATGGCTTCAGGACCAATTTGCAACAGTGAAGACTATGGCTTGGTCTATTAACCTTTTTGTTGATGTTTTCCTTATTTTATTCATTGTTTTAAAAATATTGTGAGCATCCACCATCCTTGAGACAGAGTGAACTTAACACGGGACACAAGTTGCTACAGGTGGGATAGGGGTGGACTGCAGGAGATGCTGGCGGTTGCTTCAACATATCCCCTCGATTTACCCCTAGAGGTTTTCTTTTTAAAATTGAGATATAATTCACATACGACATTTATCCTTGTAAAGTTTACAATTCCGTGGTTTTTGGTATAGTTACAAAGTTGTACAACCATCACCACTATCTAATTCCAGATCATTTCATCCCTTTAAAAAGAAACCCAGTACTCATTAGCGACCCCTCCCAACCCACTCCTGCGTTTGCCTGCAGACAGTTCCCATTCTTGGCTTCCCATGTCTCTTCGTCTGAGGACATTCTCTGGTGAGGGTGAACTTGGTCCACATGCCGGTCAGGCTGGACATGGCAAGGAATTAAGACCTCAGGACTGGCTGGGCGCGGTGGCTCACGCCTGTAATCCTAGCACTCTAGGAGGCCGAGGCAGGCAGATCGCTCAAGGTCAGGAGTTCAAAACCAGCCTGAGCAAGAGAGAGACCCCGCCTCTACTAAAAATAGAAAGAAATTAATAGGCCAACTAAAAATATATAGAAAAAATTAGCCGGGCATGGTGGCACATGCCTGTAGTCCCAGCTACTCAGGAGGCTGAGGCAGAAGGATTGCTTGAGCCCAGGAGTTTGAGGTTGTTGTTGTGAGCTAGGCTGACACCATGGCACTCTAGCCTGGGCAACAGAGTGAGACTCTGTTTCAAAAAAAAAAAAAAAAAGACCTCAGGACTGACCAGCAACCAATGAGGGATGGAAAGTGGTGGTAAATGATCCCAGCTACTATGTCCCCCAGTGGAAGAATTCAGAGGTGTTTTCCATACAGTGTCTCAGAGGGTCCCCAGCAGGATTGGGCCCATTGCCCATAGTGGTGACTATTTCAATCTGTCTCAATTCCTCAGTCTTCCACAGGATTTCCTGAAGTCACTTCCCAAAGAAACTACCTGCACCCAAATCCTTATCCTAGGGTCTACATTTAAGAAGACCAAACTAAGACTCTTTTCAAAAAGGTTATCATGAGGTCTTTGTCAAGCACCTTGCTGAAATCCTGATATTTTAATACTATGTCTCTCACTTTCTTAAAAGACAAATGAGTTTAGTCTGCCATATATGATTTCTTACTAAAAAGACCCATGCTGGCTCCTGGTGATTATGTTTTTTTACCCAAGTGCTAATGAAAATCCATTTAAATAAGCTGTTAGTTAATTTGATAGTAAGTCCATTACTACTTTTAAAAATTATAAAGAATTTTCAAAGTTCAGTTTTGCTTTGTCTCCAGGGGTTTTTAAATCTGAAAAGTTAAATGATGTATTATAGGTACAAAAGAGAGGAATATACTTTATATAACGTAAGACTGACTATCTTCACCAGTCATGTCTACGATAGGTGATAAGGTAGCAGGACATTCACTTGATGGAGGAGTCGATGACACAGTGTGCAAGATGCCACAGTCCCTCCCACAGCCCCCAAGCCAGCTGTCATCATTCCACTCATCTCTTCTTTTTAAGGCAGAGATTACTACCTTTCTTTAAGTATAATACTTCCCCTTAGGAAATACCGAAACATTTTGTTTCTAAGTGGTGTTGAAAACTGTTTTGTCTAAATACTATCATTTAAATGTTACTATTTTGTCTAAATATGAAATACTATTTTGCTGAGATAACTTTTCTTTCCGAAAGACTTGCTTATGTGTGAGAAATTATGTTCTGAAATCTAATGGCAAAGCATTGGAACGTATGCATTTACACATAAGCAGAGGAAAATCATTAATGCCAAATTTTTGCAACCCAATATATATCTAAAAGCATCAAGCATTTAAAATTCAAACAAGTCTATAAATCAATTCCAGTAAATCAGAATGGAAATGACAAACAGCAAAGGCTTTATCAAATAGGATTACACATTCAATGTAGAGCAATATTTTCCTTATGATGAGTTTTATAAGAAATAAGCAAATAATCATTTAAATATTTATTTAATATAGACTAAAAAATATAATACATAAAGAGAAAAAATAAACATTTAAGTGTCAAACAGAAGAAATCAATAATAAAAGCCCTTTACATTTTATTTTTGTCAAGAAAAAGTCTGAGTAATAACTCAGCAGGATCCTTGAATTAAGTGAAACCAAAGCTGCATCACGATGACCACCAACACACAGACCGCCTATCCAGCTTAGCACAAAGTTTAATCAAGGCTTGAACCAACATTCTTAGAAATCCAAAATGTATGGACTAAAAAGGCTTTCTTTCTCAGTCAAATAGGATAAATCTTAAAGCTGGGAAACTACTAAAAATAAAAATAAAAAATTTAAAACTGTATTTTGCTAAGGGTATAAAATTAGAAAACAAACCAACAAAAAAACCAGAAGCACTAAAATGTGTTTATATAAGAAAGAATCATCATGTTCATTTATGGCAAAAAACATCATATTTGTTTATCTAAATGCTGGGCATAATTAGATTTTAAGGTTTCAGAAATATTTTTGAATTTATCAGTGAGCAACTGGAACATACTATACAGAATATTTTAAAATTGCTACCAAAAACAAGTTGAAATTCTACCAACAATATAGGTTTTTTCACATATCTTCTTTTCCTACTGGCATCAAACTTTCTGAGAAAGTAGGGAGAAAATAATTAAATGGTTTCTGAAGGACACACTAGCCTAAAATTTAGTTAGGAGTTCTGTTTCTGAATTATACAGAAAATCTTGGCCTACAAATAATGGAATGGACTTTTGGAGAGAGTAACATTTTGGGCTAAAGAAATACAGGGTGAGACTGAAGCCCTCAGCAAAGGCTCTAAAAGATTACAGAAAATGATGAGTGACTTATACTGGCTTGTCACTGGATTTTGTTCTCTCCCATCTCTGATTCATTCACCTTCTGAAGGCCGCCTTTTGTGTCCTTTTGGAGGGACGTTATCTAAGCCTTTATCATTTATTCCTCAATATTTTAACATAAAGCCTATAAGAAAAACAATAAATTCAAGGCTAACATTAAAAGCTTGAATAAAAATAATAACGAGCCTTATGCTCTGATCAGTAAAGTCTTCTCTAGGAATAAAATCTTCATTGGTGGAAGTGGAATGTCTTAGTAGACAATGTTCATTTTAGGTGTGACACTCTTTTTTTTTTTTTTTTTTTTT
>VBSM01002035.1:5341480-5371570 GCA_008086735.1 Cheirogaleus medius | reverse complement strand
GCCTCGGCCTCCCAGAGAGCTAGGATTACAGGCGTGAGCCACCGTGCCCGGCCCGGGTGTGACACTCTTACTTTTGCAAGTGGGAAAAATTACTAAATATTAATGTATGAAGAGTAAGTGCTTTTGTTCTGAGGGATTACTGCTTTATGGACTTGATTTTATTTATCCTTATAGTATACCATTGCATTACACAATTGCAGATATGATGCCCAATTTCTAATGATTTATCCAAAATCACCTGAGAAAAAGCAGGACCAATGGAAATATAATTAAAACCTCTTAAGAATGCAATTAATTACTGTAGATGCACATAAATAAACTATAATCAAAAGTCCAAACTGAGGTCTGCTAACTGATTTTATGTTGAGTATAAGTATCTTTAAAGGTGTTCTTATTTAATGTGTAATTTAAAACAATATTCTGGAAACAAACATAAAGATTACATTTATTCTGAGACCAGATATAATATTTTCTAAACTGTGGAAGTATAGGATGGATTTAACTTCCCCATCAGTAATACAAACTCATGATAAGTCATACTGCAAAAAATGTCTGAACCTCCTCTGATGGATGACATTTAAGAAGTTAACTGAATCCTCATGTTCACTGCTGTTAATTTTCCTTATAATTGGTAAAAATGCTGCCCATAATAGTGTTCACATTTCCAATGAATTCATACTTTTTTGATACTCAAATAGAGTAAATGAATTAAGATTTCAATTCTAAAAGTAAAAAAGATATTTTAAAGTATCTTTAATAACACTATTTTTATTTTTACCCTTGGGGAATACACAAATACAGACATTATTAGCTTCTTTAACATTTGTTAAAAAGATATACTCTTTATACTAATGCATAAGGATAAGACCCTTCTTCCCACT
This sequence comes from Cheirogaleus medius, assembly GCA_008086735.1. NCBI lineage: Eukaryota > Metazoa > Chordata > Mammalia > Primates > Cheirogaleidae > Cheirogaleus > Cheirogaleus medius. The sequence goes on along the minus strand of VBSM01002035.1, from coordinate 5,370,689 downwards.
CTAAAAATCTCTTCTTTATTGTAAAGAATCCTCACTGCATGCAAACTAAGACTCTGGAGCACTCGGCAGACAGGTGTGTGGGACTACCGGCCAGAATCATGGGGTTTTCTCTATTCTCAATTAGACAACTGAAAATAAGAACTCTAGTTCTAAATATTAGAAGCAAAATCCAAATATTAGAAAAATAAAGAGAGGAGAATATGACAAAATGCTTCAAAATACATGCCTGAGATGAGAGAGCTTGTATGTTCATATTGTGGCAGCTTCGAGATGATATCTTCAGTTTTTAATCTTCAGGTTCATATCTGGAAATATGAATTAAAAGCATAATGTCAGGATACTTTTTGTTGTTGTTGTCATCATTGTCAAATGAGTTTACTTGAAGTATGTCCAGTGACTAAGCCAGTAATACTGTATTTTTCACTTAAAATGACTGCTATGGTAGAAGTCAGACACATTCGCGGTATTACGATGGTGAATTAGAGGGGATTTCTGCAACAGGTGGGAAGATGGATCAGGTAACTGCTAAGACTCCAAGTCTCCATATTTGGCATTTAGACCTGTAATAGCTTAGTATAGTTATTTCAATTGTCAGATCAACAAGAATAGTTGCTATGACTGTGTGAGCAAAGGGTTAACAAACCCCCTTCTCTAAGGACACATCTGATGTTGAATTCACTTTCTAGCTCTGTTGCCCTGGAACTCTGATAAAAATAAAATGTCACCTGAGTTTCCAGGCAAAACGCCTGATGATAAAAAATGACCCCAAATAACAGACTACATCTGGACTAGGAGGACTGTGAGTAAACTATAAATAAATGGTAGGAGCCACACTTTAGATTTTCCTCTGTGCAATAGTTCTTGTAACTGAACACGTCCCTAACTGGGCATCATGTAACTGCTACAACAGATACCGATTCTATATACAGCATGGACTTTTAAGCCAAGCTGGCTATGGCACCCATCTGCATGGATCTCATTCTCTCCAACCTAAACTGTCACTCGAGGGCACAATATGACCAGCTCTTAGACTGCACAAGGACACCAAAGAGGAGAATTGCTAATGCTGCCCTGTTAGCTTGCTGTGTTTCCTGTCCAGTATCCTGCTAAGTAAACCCATCACCAAGAGTAGCTTATTGTAGTCATATGTGAGCCTACAGGTCTAGCTGAACCTAAAAAGAAGCCCTGGTGGGCCTTATAGACAAGACCAGGTCGAAGCTCCTCTGCTTTCCTCAAATGAAGGCTTCCGTACTAAATGATCAAGCAACTACCCACTGGCCTGACTACTCTCGACACAGTTTAGGTTTAACAGAAAACAAACATCAACTCAGGGAGATAAATCCCAAGGCAGGATCAGCATGGTTTACTTTGCCAGTCTTTTCCGCAGGTCTTTGATTTGGTCATTCTTCTTGGTAAGAATCTCTTTCATGTTTCGATAAGCAGCTGTTTGTTGAAATTTCTTCTCTAATTCCTGCTTAGTGAAAAATGTCAGCCCATTACTAAAAAATACTTAAGAAAAGAAATAACAAATGTGATGAAAATGTATATATATTTTGCTCTAACTTTACTAATATTTTGCTTATATTATTTTCTAATTTCCTAAAAAAACTTATATAAAATTAAGACTATTCATACTTTAAAAACATATTCTTTGAAATGAGAAGCCAATAAAATAGTAACATTTTCCCAAGTACAATGTCAGCAAATAACTCAAGCATACTTGTGCTAGACATGAAATATATTTGAAATATTAAACTAATTTTCAGGTAAAATAAGCATAATCTTTTTCCAAATCTCAAAGTAGTATCAGTATTTTAGGAGGAAGATTTTTAATTTAGTTAAATTTTAGCTCCATATTTTTAAGAGTCTAATCCCTAAAATGAAGAATCTAGCTCTCTACATATTACATACAAATTACGGAGAAGGTATAGAAATCCTTTGAAAAACAAAAGTTGCCTATTCCTATGCAGGCTGTAGGAAGAAAGAGAAGAGTAACACAGGCCCAGGCAGGGTGGGATGTAAGCCACCTATAGAGGAACATTTCACCACCCCGCAGGGGGAGAGATTTCTTGTTATCACAGGTATTTTTGTACCAAAAATGGAAGAATCTCAGTGCCCAGAAATGATCAATCTTTAGAAGATATGTTGGCTAATAAAGTAAGAATAAATAATCTGAATCTGTAGTTATTTAACATTTATCTTCGTCACATTTGTTCTCTATACCGCATGTATCAGTTAATTGGACATGAATAGACAAATCCCTCAAACATAGTCTTCTGACCTTTTCAGCCATTCTCAGCTGCTCCTGAACCCTGAGCAGATCATGCTTGGCTGTTGCCAGATTCTCCTCCAGTGACTTCTGGTTTTCTGTCTTGTCATTAAGTGTCTTCTGAAACTCACTCTTTAAAGCAGCAACTGTATTTTCCAAGTCACTTAAGTCTTGTGCCTTTATAAAATCCTATGAAAAATGAACACATGAACATAATTTCATGTTGACATTCTAAATAATAACTGTTTTAGAATGGTGAGTCAGCATCATAGGAGATGAAAGAAATGATGTGTATGCACACCAGCCTCCCTCACCAGCCAGGTTACGTGCCAGCCCTTTCAGGGCTGCCAGCAGGCCTAGCCCGTTGTCAGCCCCTGGTGTGCAGCGTCTTGCACATGGCAGACACTCAGTAGTAGCTGAATTGCAAATGTATAAAATATGATTTATGAACTGCTGGTATTCCACTCTAAGAGGAATGGAGAGAGGTGAGATCCTAAATTGAACAACATTGTGTGTACCAGAGCTGAGATGGCAAATAGGTTTCACTTTGAAAAGCCAAGTTAAAAAAAAAAAATCCTGATAAAGAATTTTGAATTTTTCAAAATGATATAGATGGAAAAATTAAAATAATACAATTTATACCAAAAATTTAATAGACATATGTTTAAGTCACTATTTATAAGGAAATACCATGAGAGCATAATTAATAACTGATTATATGGTTTTCTAAATTTACTAGACTTTCAGTTTTTATATTAATAAGACGCACATTGTTGCATACTCTGACAACTGCAGCATCATATAAGCAGCTGCATCTTCTCTCTATCTGGATATTGTTTTTGACTAGATGAAATTCGTGAGAGAAAAAAGACTTGTATTGATATGACAGGAAAATGGTCTATACTTGGTAAATATGTATATGAAGCAGTACTTTCAACAAAAGAAAAAATCCTTGCTAAATTTTGAAATCTGGTCTCTTTAAAAAACATTTCATTTCATTGCAACTAATGAAGGTATGCATCCATTTTGCTTTTATGTCTAAAATCTTAAAGTAAAATTGGAGCAAAGCCCCAATTGGCTTTTAAACAAGTTCATCATCCAAAAATGTTTGCAATTGTTTTACTTTTGAGAAATTATAAACTTGTTCTGGGACATTCAGCTCTGTTTTATAAATCTATGGTCCTTGGCATATAATGATTGAAAATCATATATATTTTCCTTTTTTTTTTCTGTTAGCCATATAAGAAATATTCCCCTACTTAAAAAATATCTACAGATGAAATGGTGAATGGTGCAATGTCTGAGATTTGCTTCAAAAAACACAGGGAGAGGGAAGAAGAAAGTAGAGGTACAGCTGAAACCAGACTGGCCACGTGCTGACGACTGGTGAAGGTGAGTAATGAGTATACAGGGGCTCAGTATACTGTTTCTCTCTACTTTGAAATATGCTTGAAATTTTTCATAGAAAAAAGTTTAACAAAAACCTAATGAGGTAAATTTTTGGAAATGTTTAGCAGACATTTTATAATGTCAGTACAACCACTAGAAAATCCAATGCTGCAGTGAAGTCACCCAAATGGTCTCGTTCACATGAAATCATATTACAGCATCCACACTTAATGGAAAGGTCGCAGGGGACAAAACTGCACACAATGTCAGTCACTATACTCAGGCAAGCTTGGAGAACTACAGCACTGGATTTCGCTGTATTGCACAGTGCTGCCAGACACAGATGGATCTGAAGAGTCATAACCAGTCAATTCATGCCATTTGTCACACTCATCAGAGGCCAACTTACATAATGTTCCGTCTAATAAAACCCGAACATAAATCCATTAACTGAAAACTTTTCCTTTCTTCATTTCCTTTTTTCTACTGTAATTGGGTGTCAAAGTAAAAGGGGAAAAACTTAAAAAAAAAATAAATTTAGGAATACCTTGCATGCTGGGGAAATGCCAGGACATGTTAGGCAAGTGAGCTATGTATCTGCCCCCTCTGCCCTAGAGGATGGACCAAGGGAAGGGCACTGGCTCTCACCTGGCCTTTCCTGGGCAAGGATGTCCCAGTGCAGTGGCATCTGTCTCAGGGAGTGGCAGAGGGTAGGGGATAATGAACAGTAACTAAGACTTAATGTTCAGTTTATAACTTTATTCTACTTAGGAAATATGAAAAGATAGCTAAAACTATCTTCACCTTTTGATTTCCTTGATCAAGCTGTAAATCTTGCAGTGTTCTTTCTAGTTTTGATTTCTCATCCAGTGCATTTGTAGCCTACAATGAAGTTGAAATAAAACACATTCAGTATTTAATCTGTAAGTAACTCTTTCAATAATTTAGTTAAAGGATTTTTCAGTTACCTGTGTTTCAATGGTCTTCAACCTTGACTTTAATTTCTCATTCTCTTCTTGAAGTCTTGAAATTTCCTTTGTGAGTAAATTAAGGCCTTATTATTTTAACCAAAATATTTAATATTTGAAATTACTACTTGGTTTACTTAAAAATCTAATTTTAAAATTAAATGTAAATTACATAATAGTTCAAAAATGCACTATTGGTATTTTGGTAATATCCCAGTTTTGCCCAGCCTACCAGCCTCAATACCTGTGAGTCAGCTTTGGCTCTAAGACTTCCAGTTCCTCTTCTCTCAGTTTCTCAGACACACCTTTCCTCCTTCAGCCCTCTGTCCTCAGCCTTCTTCTAAAGACTCCCTCCCCTGCCATCTCTCACCTAACTGGTCCTGCAGCTCTTGGGTCTATTCTCAGCCCACACAGCACGCTGCTGCCACTTATCCTGAAAACACTATCTTTGTCATTTCAGCACCTTGTGCTCAAACCACCAAATGGTTCTGATTGAGCTGAGGCCAAACACCTTTGCTCTTCTGCAGCTCTGACACAAGAATCACCTGTCAGTCCAGTCTTACTTCTCACTAGGCTCCAACACATACTGGTCCAGAGGCCATTGCACTCTGTTCCAGGTCATGCCAGCCTTCTGTCTGCCTCTGACCACTGCCCATTCTGTTCTCCTGACTAACATGCTTCCTTTTCTTCCCTCTGACAATTCAATCTGTCTTCACCCTTCACGCCCCTGCTTGGGCACCACCTGCCCCAAGAGTTTGTTCTCACCTACTCTCATCCACATGGGACTGTGTCTTCTCTGCTACCCTATGACACCAGCAGCACACGGGAGAGTATTCTCCTGTCTCTGCTTCTGAACATTAGTTCTACCTTCCCAACAAAACTATTACATTTTTGAGAGCAAGAGACCAGGTATTACACTGCTTTTTATTTCTAACAACATCTCGCATAATGTTGAGCAAATAGAAGTCATGAAAAATATTTAACTGTATACAGGCTGAGCATACCAAATTCAAAAATCTGAAATCCAAAATCCGATGCTCAACCAGGTATGTATAACGCAAATATTCCAAAATCTGAAATCTCAAACACTTCTGGTCCCAAGCATTTAAGATAAGATATAATCAACATGTACCAGCAAATAATTTTTATAAACGTCTTTAAAATATTCCCTTCCTTGTTTTATCATAGATCATAAATTTTAAATGTTCATCAATAAACACTATCCAAAATTGCATTCACTTAACCTTGAAAAGGTGTGATGGAGAGCTGTTTCAGAGCCTGGGTAAGTATGCCCTCTTCTGGCCCACTGGGTACTATTGGTACTGTGATGGACTAATTACCTTCAGTGGACCAAAGCCTGAATCAACCTCTTTCCATCTGTTTCTCTACTTGAGAGTTGCTCAGGCAACTCTTAGAAATATGTATTCCATTTCTCAAAATGATGACATTACCTTGTTTAGGAGTTCTGTTGTTCCACCTTCATTAAGTGGAACAAGTTTTGGCTTTATGGTCTCAATGACAGGCTGAAACAAAATAAAGAAACCAAACTGAAATCACCACAGAATAAAGCATTTATAATCACCGAACACTTGCACTTTATAAGTGGAAGACACTGTATGTAAGCATATCAAGTGGGATGTTAGTTCCACAGGCATGAGGATTTTTGTTGGTTTCACTCTCTGTTATGTCCCAGTACCTAGGATGTATCTGGCCCAATACATGTTAGAGATAAAAATGAAACCTATCCTGTCCATATCTTGTAAAAAAAAAAAAATACAGAAGGAAAGGAAATGAAAGAAGAAGGGAGGGAAGGAAGGACGGAGCTCAAAGTCAGACCTGATATAAATCCTTGTGTCTAGGGACTAGGATTTTAACCTGCGGGAGCTGAAACAGAGATTTTTACATGAACCTTAGATTCTGTGAAAAACTATAATACAGACTTAGGCAAGTACACTACAGAAAAAAAACGTGGCACAAATATTCTGGCACTTTAGAAATATGTATTCAAAAGAATCCATGTTCTCTGACCCAGAAATTTCTTAGCCAGAAATATGTTCCAAAGGAATAACTGGAAAATGTTTTGAGTATGTACATGGATTCATCTTAGCAGTGTTTATCCAAAAACAGGGAGTATTTATGGTGCATCTACAAAATGGAATGGTAAGTGGTCACTGCATATAATGAGAATGACAGAGAAATGGGTAACTACTAGTATTGTCTCTATTTGGCAGATAAAGAAAACGAGGCTTAGCCATCTCAGGTAACCTGCTCGTGGTCACACAGCTAGGGAGAGGCACAGCCAGGATGTTTACTCAAAGCCTGTGATCTGCATCGTCTGAGTGAAAAGTTTATATGGGTGGGATTCATACTGGACTGCAGGGATTGTGTGTGTGTGTGTGTGTGTGTGTGTGTCTATAGGTCATAATAGGCAAAAACAGTTTTTCATAGTTACTTCTAAAACTTCTTATGCCTGAAAATCTGAGAGACAATTTTTGAATTCTCCTCTTGAACTGAATGATTTTCCTACAGAGTTCTTACTTTGACCTCTGAATGCTTTGAGTGACATAAGGATTTTAAATATTGTCTATTAAGATATGGATTTAGAATAACCAAAAAATTACCTTTTTATTTGAAGATGTGAATTCTGCTTTTTCAAATTCTGCAATTTGTTCTAATAATTCTCTTGAAGATAAAAGCAAATATAAAAATTATTCAATTAAAATAGATTTATATCACACACAAGAATAAAATCACTGGTACCAACCTATGACATGCAGAGAGAACAGAGCAAGATGGACAAAACTTTACTACATCGAAATGATATTTAGTTAAAAATGGTTGAAAATCCAAATCACATGGACTCAAATTTAGTCATCCACAACACCTAGTATTTTGCAGCTATTAAGTATACAATATATATTGCTAGAAATAAACTACAATGTTAACACAAATATCAGCGGAATTTTTAGTCAACTCTATTTCTGAGATGCTAAGGAAACTATTCTATTACTTATTATATCATTAGCTAGTACGTGTTCAAGAAAGACAAACTAATTTTTAATAGAGTGGCCTCAGAAAAATGGAACTAGTCCACAGTATCTACTGAAAAAGAGTATTATATTCCCAAAAACTGCAGGGTGAGACACCTCACCTGACAGACACCTGACGGTTTGCAAAGGTAAACGAGAGCTGACTGCGTACACAAGCTACACAGTCAACTGCAGTGACTACTCTTCTGAGTTCCTTAAATCATCAGCTTCTCAGGGTTTTCTCACCAGGCACCTTCTGACAGCTGCAGAAGTTAAATGATTCCTGCCCTGTCCATAAGCTGTTCTCAGCATTGTTCAACGCTTTCCACATGAGCCGACTGCTGCGACCGTGCTGACAGCAGTTCACGGGGCTGGGTGGTCTGGCCTTCCTGATTTCTGGCATGCCTTTTCTTAGAATGACTTTCAACTTCACCGATTTTACCATATTTTTGAAATTGAGCTCTTTGATACTGTTCAGCTCATAAATTATTTTACATTTTATATTTCCTATTTTAAAGATGATGTATATAATCTTAAATGTAATTATTTAGAAATAAACTTCAAATGCTACTAATCCGAATTGACAGTATTTATTATATTTGAATTAATTTTTCAACTGTTTTTTTTTTTGTTACTCTTTATTTTTTAGTTGACCTATCTATAAAGACTGACTGTAATACTGACCAAGCTAACAAAGATGCTATAAAGAATAATTAATCGTAGCCTAAAAAGCAATTTCATAAATCTCAATGGCTTTTGTAATACCTTGGACAGTAGAAAGAGAAAATTTTTAAAAGGATGTTGAGTGGGACCCAAGAAATCATTCAGTGACTCAGTGCTTCGCTGCTACCCCACCCAAATTTTCTCACACACTAGCCCCAAGAAAAGCAGCAGCAAAGACATTCACTAAATTTTAAGATTATGCTCGGGCTACTATTGTTACAATTGCAAGTACAGATTTTATCACCTGTTTTCCAGTTCAGAGATGTCTGTCTGCAGCTTAAGGTACCACTTTTCAGCTTGTGAAAACAGCTGCCGCAAAAGTAACACATTGGTGTAGGCAGTATTGATGAGCTCAGACTCCACCTCACTGTGAACCACGGCCTGCAACCCGCTCAGGACTTCAGAGACTTCATCTATGGTGAAGGTCTCTTCCACCAGCCTGCAAAGCAACCATGAACCCAAACTTCTGGATAAAACAATTTACCAATTTACAAAATACAAAAAAATTAAGAAACCCACATTCATGTCATCTAAGGGATTATAAGATGACAGTGAAAATCTCTCTGGGGACTGTCTTCTTTGAAAAGAATTTAAACTCAATTTTTGACAACTAATCAAATGATTAAATTGTGGCTAATTCTTCAAATGTACACATCCTTTTTTAAAAAGGTTTTTTTAGTTATTTAAACTTTTTTTTTAAGAGATGGGGTCTTGTTATGCTACCTGGGCTGGTCTCAAACTCCTGGGCTCAAGCCATCTCTGCCTCAGCCTCCTGAGTTACTGGGACTACAGGTGGAAGCCACCACGCCTGCCACACATCCATTAATATAAGTACATGCTCAGAAACATTCCCCAAACCATCATGTACTTTTTCCTTAAAATTTTCAGTATTAAATGTTTTTTACTTCAATCTCCACTAAACTCAAGTTTTACTAGATTTAATTTCTAAAGTCACATGGAAGGTATAGTTTCTCCTTTCTATTATTTCTGTAGCATTTTAATAATTATATGAATTATTCACATTAATAAATGTATATGAGAAATAAATGGTAATTATAGATTGCTTCTCTTAGCATTCTTGAGATCCCAAATAAAAAAAAAAACCCTAACTTATCTTAAAGCTCCACTGACCACTCCATAAAAATGAACATCATCAGCAACAATGGCTCTAAAAATCTACTTTCACAGAGAATGTTTGGGTTGGAAGAGAACTTCAGAACCATCTTCTTCAATCCCCTAACTTTACAGACAAGAACACAGTCTTGAAGGGTGTAGGCTACTTCCTATCGTCACACTGGGGGTGACTAAACCCCGCAATCTCAGCAACATACCCAACAGCTGAATCCTTGAGAAAGCTTCTGGGCACACCTCCTGCTTTCAATGAGTTTCCTAGTAACACAGTCCCCTCCTCTCCCTGCCTCTACCCAGCAAAGTCCCTTATCTCTAAGACTCTCAGGAGGTGAAAAGCAACTGCCCCAACCCCAGCTTTATATTCTCCCTCACTTCTAAAAGGACATAATCAAGATCCAGTTACACTAAAGTATTATCATAGTTATACTCAAGTTAACAGTATTTGATTTACAATTCTTTAAAAGTTCATTTAGTTAGCAGAATTTTAAAACTCTAAAAAACCAAAATTTTATTTTTTATAAAGGTCTTTATTAAATATATTAACAATCTTTCCATAGTCTTTAATAGACATATCATGTTCTTGCCAATTAAGTTGTTGTTTTCATCTGCTGGGGGTTAGGGAACCAGATTACCTAGTTTAGATTAATGGGTTGAATGGATAACAGCCTAAGGCTGATGGCCTCTACTATGGAGTCGTTCATGGCTTTATGATGGTCGTAGCTTACTTGGAGGTCTTTTTCACTTATGTCTGACTTGACATTTAATTACCTTACATTATTGGTCCAACCAAACTAATAATTATCTCTTGCTACAAATCAATTAACAATTTTGATACTAGTCAACAAGTTCTTCATGGTTTCCTGTTGTTTTCTCACTCCTAATTCTTCAATGTGAACCACATAGGTGTTTCACCACTAATTGCTATGTCTTGTGACTCTTTTAATTAATAACTCAAATAAAGTTCTGGAATCTTTAATGCAACCAGCCAATTAATCCGTAAGTCCTTTGCAATTTCCTGACTACGCTTCTGAAACTTTGCCATGCCATAACTATCATTATGTGCATGTCTAACAGAGTAACTGCTCCCACCACAATCCAGTTTCTTGAGTTTCATATAGCTATGAGGCTTAGTGTAGCTGCTCTCAGTGAATAATTACAATAATTCCAAAAACAGTTGTTATGGCTTCTGCTATGGCATCCCCATGCTGGCTACCAGAAGGAATCCATATTCCTATTTGGTTTCCTTAGAGTCCTCTGATACCTGCTCTCCTTGAGGTCTTGGAAGCAGGAGTCTACAGTTTTGAGTCTCAAGCCCCTCTTTGAACGAGCAAATCGCATATAATTAATAACTTCATTTTGATGGTGCTCATTTAGGCCCAACTCTGCCTGAAAAAGAGAGAAGTAATTTGACTGTTAGTCTTGAAGAGAGCCAACAATGAAAATATACAGTATTCTGTGGTAGAGACTGTTAGATGTCTATCAAATTCTGTTCTTCCCTACCCAACCTTCATGGCCTAACCTATTTTACCTACTCTGTGATGCCTCTCAATATACCCTCAGTGACTCCACAGTTATGCCTTTCTCCAAAAATTAGCATTTATCATCTCTGCTACTTCTTTGGCATCACCACAGATAGATTATTACCTTGTACTAATAGTCATTTTTTTCCAGGTATTGCTCCTCCAACTAGACTGTAAGCTCCCTGAGGGCATGAATAATTTCTTACACTACATGACACCTAGCATAGTACCTTGTGCAGCACAGGTGGCCAATTTATTTCTGTTAATTACTTTCCCTCCTGTCAAGGAGAGTTAAGACTATCCTAGGACCAAGAAAGCAAAATTACTCAAACTAAGAAGGACAAACTTTAGGATAAAGAACAGAAAAATTCCTCTAAAATGGATGAGAGTGAAGAAAGGGAACAGAATGGACAGCTGAGTTCACTAACAGAAATAGCATCAGCCTAGGAAATGGCTATTCATAAACCTTTGCTTCCACATGTACACTGTATAGATCCAATCACTAGAAAGGAAATGGAATAGGTTGATGTGTTATATAAATAGACAAAGCAATATGTTAGAAACTAGATTTCAGCCTAGTATGCAACTATCTACCTGTGTGACTGTTATCAAGTCACTTAACCTCATTGACATTCGTCACCTGTTAAATGAGAGGTATATATGATGATCAGCTCTAAGATGTTTAGAAACTATGGGAAGTATCCAAATGGGGAAATCTGAAGTTGTTTGAATTTTGCTGCAGAAATACTCTTTTAAAATAATAAAAAAGTTTTATTCCTGAAAACATATAGCAAGAAATCCTACCAGAGCACTGCCAAGCTAGTGTCTTCAAACTTTGCCATAAAGCGTTGGGGAGGGGGAAGTAGAAGAAGAGACACGTAAGGTACCAGAAATGAAATGGTTCCCTGTTCTTGACTATGCCCAAATATCCATATACAATTTTGTTATGAGAAGTAAAAGAAAGAAATTGTACTGATAAAAATGAACACAATCTAATAAAACCTATATACTGAGTGCTTAATATTTTAGCAGGTACTGTGCTATTTTACATGCATTATCTCATTTATCATTTTAACAACTGTAGTTATTACTTGCAATTTACTAATGAAGAACCTGAACCTGACTCCAAAGTCTCAGCTGTTAACTAAATTGAGGAAATAGAATAGGGAAAGATAACAATTTTTTGTGGTATCACCATTATTCTTTCAACTCATGATATAATACTTTAGGGAAATCAAAGAGAATGAGTGGGATAGGCTCTAAGCTCAATAAGGGTAAGGAACGGACTGTTTTGTTCACAGGTGTATTCTCAGCTCTGAGACAGTGTTTGGAACACAGTATGTGCTAAATAGGAATTCTGGTTGCTGACGTATTTCAGTAGGCCATTTATGTGGCGCTTTTAACTCTGGTTTCATCCCTTTTTCTGAACACTTCAGTACTGTGCACTGTTCTAAATATGACTGCTATTTAAGTTGGCATGCTATATCCTCTGGAGAGATTAGTGGTCTTTTTTGAACAGACCAAAACAAAGAAAATGTTACTCAAATTTCCTCAGCTGTAAAATGGTGTACTTGGATTCTTAAAGTCGCTTCCACATCAGAAAGTTGGATTCAATCGACGGCACACAGAAAGTTGGATTCGTTCTCCCTTCTCAGCTGGTTAACACGTAATCATTTATGCTGCCAAAGAGATGTGTGTGTATACATGCATCTCTTTGCATGTGTGTGAAAACTTGCAGCTTTTTAAAATAAGGCGTGAACCCTGCCCTGAGCCTTCGGCAGGCAGCTGTCCCCTTTGGCTCTGTTCACCCGCCACCTGTAGGTTGTGACTTGGCCCCGGAACCCCCCAGCAGGAGCAAGAAACCAAGTGATGCGGTGGGAGAGGGGCTGCTAGGAGAGGGCTTCCCCAGGATTATCTCGGAGGAGCTTGGGCCAAGGTTAACCAAACCTCCCGCGTCCCGCGCAGCCTCCCTTCCTCAGGGAGGCCAAGGAGCGGGACTCAAATCCGCTGAGGTCAAGCCATCACTCCGGGCCCACCCGCACTACGTCTCCATCCTACTCCGCTGTCCTCTCCTCGGCGCGGTGCGGCGCGAGCGCGCTGGCTACTCACCATGGCGGCAGGCAGGAGTCGGTAGCCTAAAGGAGAGAGGCCAGACGGAGTCTCGCCAAGCCTGGGATCACCAAGGGTTGCTGGACCGCAGAAAATGGGAAGGGACAGTAAATTGTTTAGAAGCCTCCGGTTGCTAATGGGAACGGAGGCACGTGACCTATAGTTATGCACTTTCATTGGTCCTCAAGATCACGCGACGGGAAGTACCGTATGAACGGTTGATAACCGCAAGCGCATTGGCTTCCAGAGCCGGAAGTCCCTCCTTTTCACGCCACGTTCACTTTGGGAGCCGACCGCCGTTGCCAATGGTAACGGGAAGGGGGCGCCTGAGGCAGCCAACGCGCTTGCGCACCTCAAGGCTTCGGAGTTTGGATAGGTGGAAAAGTCCTGTCCAGTGCTTCCTGAGGCCTAGGCGTCCCCAAAGCTCGTTCCCCGAGGGCACATTCCCAAGCTTTCAAAGTTGTTCGGGGCGTCCGTCGGGCGCGGCCCAGACATTTTTCTCCCAAGAGTTCCTGCCTTAGCCTCAAGGTGGCTAAGACGGCTAGCAACACCAGCGCTTCCAGGTTCCCAGAATGACTCCTCCCTCCATTATTATTTTTTCTTCTAAATTCTCTAGCACCTTTTTCCTTAAAAATAAAATGCAAGAAGCATCGGTTTTCTCAAAGAGCAATGAATCTCAAACATTTCTTTATGCCTAGAAACACTAGAAAACCTTGAAAAAAATTCCCTGTCCTTGCCCCCGGAAATTCTGATTCACGAAGTTTAGCTGGGGTCCTTGGAATCTGCACGGTCTACCGACGTTCCAGGAGTGATTGCGGACTATTCTTTTGAAACACTGTCTTAGAGGGCCAAAAGTGTAGGACAAGATAGATTATTGCCAAAACCAGGAGCTCGGAGTCCTTCACTCAGATGATGCAGAGTTGATGTGCAGGCAAATGCCCACGGAAGGATTTCAAGCCTCAGGAACAAGAACAGTAGACAGAGTTCTCTTGTGTGTAACGTGGAGCACTCCAAAGCGTGGAAGGATGGTCTGGAGGTATTGGCTTGGTTTTGCCCAACTTCATCTTTGGCCAGGTTCCTCGCCCTTGGTCTGCGGTGGCATCTGGGCAGAATCTGTCTTCTTAAAAAGTGCATAGGGGCAGGTTTTCTTCATTCTGCATCAATGACTGCCTTCAATCTCAGTAAAATTTCTGCTTTACCATGCCACCTCTCACATTTCTGTTCAGTTTTTGATGAATTTGATAACAATGGTTACCATTATTTAGTGCCTTCTATGGACTAGATACATTCCATTCCAATAGTAAATCCTCATAATAGTTGGTTTTTTTCTTACTTTGGTGTCTACATTCATTTTATTTTACATTCATTATATTCACATAATGAGAAGGTCACTTTACTAGGTGTTGTGGATGCAAGATAAATAAGGAGTTTCATAAAAACGCTTATAACATATAAACAATGTTCAACAGTTTGCATTGCTGAGGAGACTTAAGTTTATTTTTTCAAAGGCAAACTCCTGTGCTTGCTAAGTGTTATTAATTCAGGGGAACCAAAGGAGTGGGTGCATAATGCAAATATTACATTTGTGAAGGTGTTTGTGGCTTGGGGATTTTTAAAGTTCTGCAAAACTGCATCAGCTAGTTAATTTAAATTCTATTTTAATTTAAAATCCAAATAGGTTATAATATCACTGTTAACCAATCTATGCATTAGAGTTGAATGTTGTTACATAAGCTGTCTAAATAGTGTCAGAAAACACGAACATGTATTTTCAGTCTTAAATTGATGAATCTGGCTCATGAAAAGGCTGAACTTGTACTTAAGGTTGTTTACTAGCTTGGGTTGATCACCAAAGCAAACAATTCTCGCTGTGAGGGAGAACAGCTCCACCCTACTTTACTTGTGAGCTTTTTAGATCCCTGTATTTTTTTAAATTGCTGTGGCAATTTTTTAAATATGTGTGTGTATATATAAATTTGGAGGGATTAGATGGGAGGCACACAAACAAGGCCATTTTGTATCTTTTAGCATAGTTCAACATGAATAAAATGAAGATTACTTCACATTATAATATTATGAAATGAGACTCTTATGAGTTTGTAAGTTACCAGTCATAATACTAAGACCACCAATTTCAGGGTATTTGCAGCCTAGTCTTGGCAAAAGGAGAAATGGGAAGGTAGCCATGGTCTTTTTGGGGATGTTGACAGATTCACTCAGTCTGCCACTATTGACAGAACCTCCATTGTGTGCAAGGTTTGTGGCCATGATAGTGAATCCGAGGTGAGAAGTGGAGGGACTCCAAGAAAGCCCCAGCTCTGCACACTCTATAGATCTTTGGATCAGGTGGGGGACTAAGGTGAGGCTTTACTTAAGTCAAAAGAGGAAATAATAAAATGATTAAGTAAAAAATAATGCAGGCAATATACAGAAAATGCAAAAATCTTGAAGGTTATATGGGAAATAGGAAAATTTGAGAAACATTGAACATTGAAGTAGGTGGAAAATAGGGTAAAATCGTTTGGGAAGATTATCTTGAAAAAGGCAGAATCTTTGGAGTTTGACTTCTTGAATGTAATTCTGCCAAAGCCCTCTCCAGCTTCCCCACCTTGCCCAGTTACAACTGAGAAAATAGCCAAGACGTTAAAGAAGGGAATAGCCCAGATTAAAGGGGTTTGTATAGGATCTATGGCATTTAAGTACGTCTCTAAAAGGTGGAGAGGCTATTTTCAGTTGCTTTCAGAATGCCCTAGTGACTTGTAGAGTATTGGAAGGTGCTGACAAATTAGATTAGTGGAATCACTATCACATGCATTAAAGGAGGTCAGGCAAGGAAGTGGCTTACCATAAAATACAACTCCCTTTAAGATTGTGTGGATGATGGCAATTACTTAGCCCAAATTATAGA
Organism: Cheirogaleus medius; assembly: GCA_008086735.1. Taxonomy (NCBI): domain Eukaryota; kingdom Metazoa; phylum Chordata; class Mammalia; order Primates; family Cheirogaleidae; genus Cheirogaleus; species Cheirogaleus medius. Next base: position 5,354,643 of record VBSM01002035.1, on the reverse strand, counting down.
TTAGTTTCACTGATAAATATGCATGCATTAACAATACCTCAAAGGAGACAAACATCAAAGCCATCAAAAAGTGAAGGCTCCCTCAAAAAATGTTAACAATTGGTTGTGAGGAATACTTTACTGTAGGATACAAGAACAAGTAATTGTCAAGATGATGATATGATGATAGGATGATACTAAATCCTTATTCCCCACCCCCATCTCCCCCACACACATTTGAGACAAACTGACAAGCTCAGTCCTTGTATCATCAGCTGTTCATGAAAAGCTGGATAAATGAAAGACACTGTGGGGAAGGGAACCATGGGTAAGATGAGATTCGTCCCTTTCAAAAGTGGCTTTATAATCAAGTCAAGGGAAAATGTAAGCTTGCAAAACAATCTCAAAGCAGACAGTAAGTAGTAAGGGTGTTCAGAGAAGGGAATGGTGACCCCTATTGAGATGGAGAAGAGAGGTTCAGGAAAGTTTTCCAGAGGGCAGTGCAATTTGAGCTAGGCCTTAAACAGTGTGTGGAAGAGCTGTGAGCGAGTGTGATAACTGTGGGAGAGAGAGGGTTTTCCTGCATAAGGAACCAAGATTTTCATCAGGTGCCTCAGTAGAACTGTCCAGAGATGTTCATTTAGATTTATTATTATTTCAAGGGGAAAAATGCAAAAAGAGACATACTGATAGCCTGTATAATGATGGAGCACTTGAACAGTGTCTTATTCAGGAATGTAGACCTTCCTAGGTCTGTGATCTTCCCTAAATGTTTCCCTGGACTACTGGCAATGTTAAGGGTGTTCACCAATTGCATCTTTTCTTAGAAAATGGAAAAAAAAAGACAAATCTTAGAATGTTTTGCCTACAAAGGCGGGGTTTTGTAGTCCCTTTGGAAGAACTGAATAGTCTAGTGCAAGCTATGTTCATGACTGGAAGTTTTCTCAGTGGGACGGGTAGATAATGCCTGAAAAATAGAGTGGAAGCAAAAGGAATGCCATTCTTAGCCATTTAATACAAGTCAAGCTCCTTGAAGGAAGGAATCTTTATTATATGATCAACCTGAGCTTGCCATCAAGAGCTGGGCCATAATTTATTTCTGAGCAATGCTTGCAGAATTAAATTGAAGATAAATAAGAACATCTCAACAGACATTTGTGAGCTCCTGCTAGGTTTTGTGGGTGGCTTTTGGCCCTGGGCATGCCTTCTCTTGGAAAGCTTATAATATGATAAACATATTCAGTTATCCCAATTTCCCATGTTAAATATAATTTTGGGATGGTTTATATAACTTTTCTAATTATGAGTGTTTCAGAATGCATTATTTAGTTCTTGTGGTTTAACCGTTATGTTTTTATATAACTATGAATTGAATTCTAGTTGACCAGTTGACTTAAGCTACATTTTTGAAGACATCCCATAAAGCAATTGCTAATTTATATTTTGTGGTTTCTTTTTATATTTTAAGCTCAATGCATTTATAGTCGGCCCTTGAACAACGAAGGGGTTAGGGGGCACTGATGCCCCATGCAGTTGAAAATCTACATATAACTTTTTTTTTTTTTTTTTTTTTTTGAGACAGAGTCTCACTCTGTTGCCCGGGCTAGAGTGCCGTGGCATCAGCCTAGCTCACAGCAACCTCAAACTCCTGGGCTCAAGTGATCCTTTTGCCTCAGCCTCCCGGGTAGCTGGAACTACAGGCATGTGCCACCATGCCTGGCTAATTTTTTCTATATATTTTTAGTTGGCTAATTAATTTCTTTCTATTTTTAGTGGAAATGGGGTCTCACTCTTGCTCAGGCTGGTTTCGAACTCCTGACCTTGAGTGATCCGCCCACCTCGGCCCACATATAACTTTTGACTCCCCCAAAACTTAACTACTAATGCTTGCTGTTGACCAGAATCCTTACCAATAACATGAACAGTTAACACATATTTTGTATATATTATACACTACATTCTTACAATAAAGTAAGCTAGAGAAAAGGAAATGTTATTAAGAAAATCATAAGGAAGAGAAAATATATTTACTATTCATCTGCACAGAGGGAAGTAAAACTCAGTGGAAGTCAACCAGGAGGGAGGGGGAAGGAGGGGAGGGGCAAAAACCTAACTAATGGGTACAATGAACACTATTTGGGTGACAGGCACACCTATAGCTGGGACCCAAGCATTATAAAAGTGATCTATGTAACCTAAAACATTTGTACCCCCTTAAAATTTTGAAATAAAAAAGTCATCTACTTTTAGAAGATAATGTTGCCAAAAATGTCATCATTTTGCCAAAAATATTAGTGAATAAGTGAATAAGTCATGAGTAGAAAGACAAACTACCTTGACAGGCAAAAAAATAACCCAACGCACTAAAAACTAAGGTGCTATAAAGGAAAGTTACATATCTGGTTTACTGCTACCATCGAGGCTGAGACACCCACCTAGAGCACTGGAGTTAAGCAAAGTGGTGGATATCTCTCTGGGAGTGGAGGGAACTCACCTGACCTCCACCTGAGCAGCCTGCAAAGCTTACCTAGCACTGTCAAGTGCAGATGGAGCAGAAACATGGTAGGGATATCTTAATTAAACCATCCACGAACAAGACTGTGGAGAATGCCTTCCAACAACTAACATGCACAGAATTGATACTTTTGGTGTTTGTTTAGAATTGAAGATAAACGGTTCCCCAGTTCTTATGCGATAGAATTTGGTCTTCTTTAGAAGTCGTGAGACTTGCTGTAAACCAGAAGACAATGTGAACTTTAATATCTGCATGTGTAAGACAGAAACAATTTTTCATTTTAAGAGATTTGAAGCAAAGTATGAATTTCTATATTTGGTTTTGTGTGAGAGAAACCATTACAGCCACGTAGCTAGTTTTTTTTTTTTTTTACCAGGGTCTCTGCTTGTTTCCACATAAGAAGGTTCTGTCTGTGTGTTGAGAGACTGTCCATGTGCCTGCTGTATTTGTGACTTAGAATTTACGATATTGTGAAGACTTACTCCTTCAAAATGGATATATATTTTTAAACTTTCTGCAATGTAATTATAGCTGTCATTTATTGTATACTTACTGTGTTCTAATAACACATGCTTCATGTTTAACATGCCATCTTTAATCCTTAAACAACCTCATGGGCTACATACTATGATTACTCTTATTTTTGAAGGAAGAGAATGGAGGCTTAGCAAGTGTAGGTAACTTTCCAAGGTCATGTGGCTAGTCATTCGAAGCTCTGGGACATGCATGAATATGTAGAGACCAGCAGCCAGATACACAGTCTCCCCAGTCCCTGCAGAACGGACAGACTCAGCACAGCGACGGTGGGGCATCAATACGCCTTCACTGGGAAGCTCCATGTGGACCATTCTGGCCTTCTAGTCATTCTCTGATGTCCTGATTCCCAAACTCACTGATCCACATTCAATCATTTCAGTGACCCCAAAATGCTTGATAGAAATCCTAATCAACACTTTCCCTCTCCAGCTTCCTCTGTGCCTTGTGGAATTTACAATCTATTACTTGGTGTCCTGAGATCCTCAGATTTTTCCATGAACACTCCTCATCCAAGAGAAAGCTCCTTCTCTCCTCTCAACACACATACCCACGGGGGTCTGGTAGTCTGTGCCTCTTCCACATTCACTTACTGACCTTGTGCTAAGTGCCTCTCAACCAGCTCTCCTCTGTGAAGCTCTTGTTCCAGTAACCGTCTAACATCCAGACCATTCACTCATTCGAGCATGCTCGTTGAGGCCTTGTGATCTCTGCAGGTGACCCGGCTTCACCCTGTCCTGCCATCCCTGAGGCATGACCCAGATTGCACCCCTTCGTCATGGCTCTCCCTTCTGTTCTCCGGCAGCCTTTAGCTCCACTTCCCTTAAAGGACCCGTCTGCTCCCCACTTCCCTTAGTACCCAGAAGCTGCTCCATGGCATTGCCGAAGCTGTCGACTCAGAAATGCTCTTCTCTGATCATCACCGACCCTCTGACCACTGCTCTAACTCCCTCACTCCCCTTAAATCTTGCCTTTGACTTGATTGTGATTGTTTTTTTCTGGTCCCTCAGCCCTTCTCCTTACCTCACTGCTCTTGGTCCCAAGTCAGGACCTTCATGCAATCATTCAGCCATGAGAAGTTTCTATTTCTTACCAGATGACTCTGTTAGTAGCAGCTTAATCGATTCCAACCTTAAGTTCTTCCAGTCATCCATTTTTTGTTGTTGTTGTTGTTGTTCTTGCTCCAAAACTAGAAAAGTCACATAACTAACTACATTGGCTTCATAAAAATGTTGGACTTTTCCCCCCACCTGCCGCCACCCCTGCAACTTTCTCTGGGTTTTACGGCTGCTTAGACATTGTGTGTCGACTCCTATTCCATTTCATCCAAGTGGCTGTATCCTAAAGATTTCCTAGTCCTCCAGCATTCACCCCTCTCCCTCCTCTTCAATCCTGACATGATTTCTCTTCTACTTTTCTAGATGAGTAAGCTCCCTGGATGTCCCTGAACTGCTCAAAGCAAGTTCTTTTATCTATAAGGGAGGAAATATTTAAAGATTATTAACACTCAATATTGGCTAGGGCATGAGGAAGAAGATACTCTTAAAAAACTCTTGGTAGGAGCATGGAGTAGTATGACTTTTTTCGGAGCGCAGTCTGGAAATGGCTATCAAAACTGAAAATGCACACACCCACTGACCCAGCAATTTGCCTTCACTTCTAAGAATTCATTTAAGAAAAAAACAAGACCACAAAGATGTGTGTACAGGGATGTTTACTGCAGCTTTCTTGAGGTGGTAAAAAATCTTGAGATAATTTGAATGTCCCCTTTATGGGGGAATGACTAAATTTTAGAGAAATAAAAGTATAATTTTCTGCAGCTGTCAAAAAGAAAGGAAGAATCCATGTGCACTGACGTGGAAAGATATCCATAATGCATACTGAAATGAAAAAATGGAGTTCGAGAACAGTAGTCATAGTAAGATCCAGTTTTTATAAACACACATATGAATTTGGAAAGGCAAAGCAATAAATTCCTCACCCCCAAATCTGGACAAGGGCAATAGAGTGGCCATAGACATGGGAGGTGGTTCATCTCCCTAGATGTCTGTGATTTGAATTTCTTTATTAAGCAGACATTATTAATACTTTTACCATGTAAAGATATAAAGAGAAAATAAGATAAAAGATTGTACAAAACCACCCTTCATTACATTTGCCATTGTGTTATGAGCTTACCAAATGAAGGTGCCTTCTTTCTAAGAGCCAGGACTCATTTCTGTTCTCTTTAAATCAAAAATTAGGCAGAAATTTCAGGCCACCAAGAGACCTCGCTGTAGACCACCCAAAGGAACATACCCTTTCCTCTTTGCTCCAAACACTATTACCAACATTTCTATATTTTCACTGTGGTTGCAGCCCACTATTTTTAGCTTTTTCTTCCTTTTTTTCTCCAGATGGCTGAGCAGACCCGAGCCTTCCACATTGGTGGTGGGGGGTAGAGGGAACAGATGAAAGGGCTTTGCTTGTGGTTGAGTAATTGTTTCATAACCCCATTTATGACCTCTGTTTGAGCAGGAATGCTTGGCCTTGTTGAGGTCCTGTCAAAATATCTTTGTCTGATATGAATTAGGTTCACTGGGCAGGTCTCATTCAGATATTTAATAGCAAAATTAAACAGGAAACCACCATATTTTTTTTCTGAGGGACACAAAGATACATCATACAGGAACATTATAAGCATCAGGCTCACTTTTTTGCTACGCTATGGGAAATATCTCTTTTTGTAGGAAAGGTACATATAAATTTTGTTGTGACTTACATTGAGAATGATGATTATCAATTGTGGTTTATTATTTATAGTTTTCCCAGGTACAGAGGGCAAAATTACTAAATGTGTGGCTACAAAGAGAGTCTAAGCCTCATCTTGTCCTCTTGAACACCCATGCCCCTTCTTCCTGCCCTACTACTGATCCTCAGGAAGAACTCTTGTCCAGGGTTAACCAGATCCAGTTCTCATCTCACCCCTTCTAGCTGGAACCCAACTCTATCGATTATCCCTTAAGATTTTATTCCTCCTACATCTTCATTCTCTTCCTCTCTATTTGGTCTTTCCTCAGGTTAAGTCATGCTCAATTCTCCTCCACATTAAAAAAGAAACAAAGGAAGTGGGATTGCAAAGCCACCAGCCAGGCGTTCGGACTGTCCTGGACTAGCATGGGACTCCGGGTCCCCCACTCCACCACACCTGTGCTGCTGCCTGGGGCCGTAGACTTCCCAGAAAAGTTGTGGAACCATGTCGAATGTGGAGAAACACTTACTTAACTTGAAATTTGCTGTAAAAGAACTTAATAGAAATGCCAAGAAATGTCATAAAGAAGAAAAGGCCGAGAAGACCAAGATTAAAAAAGCCATTCGGAAAGGCAATACAGAAGTTGCAAGAACACACACTGAAAATGCAATCCACCAGAAAAACCAAGCAATCAGTTTCTTGAGAGTGAGTGCTAGGGTTGATGTGGCAGCCAGAGTTCAAACTGCAGCAACAATGGGCAAGGTAACACAGTCCACGGCAGGTGTAGTTACATTTATGGATGCTACCTTGAGGGGTACGAACCTTGAGAACATTTCTGCCTTGATGGGCAAACTTGGACACCCATTTGAAACGCTGGATGTTCCAACACAACAAACGGAAGACACAACGGGTAGCACTACGACCCTAACAACAGCACAAAACCAAGTGGATATGCTACCTTCCAGAAATGGCAGATCCAATATGGCCTTGATCTCAATATGGAACTACCCCAGGGTCAGACAGATTCTGTTGGCACAAGTGTTGCTTCGATGGATGAACTTTCACGGAGACTTGCTGGTCTACGTGATCAAGTGTAATTTAAAGAACTGGTGCTTCTGTTTGCTTCGCTTCCTCCTGAAACATTCTTTGTGTGTCCATATAGATAAGTTGTACTCCAGTCAAACTAAAACAATGCCAGCATGTTTAAACACTGTCACTATATGATGCTTTCTTTTGCCTTTCTGTACTTTCCAGTACGTTAAGAAATTCCAGGGAATTTCCACCTTGACAGATTTTACAGTTCTGTATGTTATGTGTCAAAGTGTGAGAGACATGTTTTTATGGATGTCTTTGACAGAGGTAGCTTAGCTTCTTGTTAATTAAGCATCTTCCTTAACAGTTAGATCAAAAATTGAGCACCATAGTACTCCACAGTAAAGTACTTTATATAGAATAAAGTATAGGATAAAAATTTTGGGATTTTAAAAATTCAAGGTAGTTTTTAATCTATCTGCAGTGACATGTGATACATTAAAATAAAAACAGGGAAAACATGTTTACTTAATATGTTTACATAGCCAAAAATACCTCGTTTAGTGTCATACGATGGACATGCCATTTTTTGTGTTTCATGTTTTTGTTATCCTGGCAGAAATGCAGTTAGTTGACTTTTGATCTATGTTCATCAGCTTTTAAATTTAAATTATTGTTAGAATTTTTACCCAGTAATTTAATGACTATTTGGATTCTTTCAATTTTTAAAAATGTTTCATTGATAATTTTTCTATATAACTAAAAAATTCTGTAACATTAAATTACAGACATTAAGGTTTATTCAGTTTTGAAATTATCTTTACTAAATATCATTGTTAAGATTCCCAGAAAAATTTTAACTTTTCATACTTTCAGATGGAATTCTGAAACATACTTTGGATGATCCTCTTGTTTCTACTCAACTTTTGTTATGCTATATTTGAAAAGGAAGTTACTTTGAATGGTATTATTATTTATATTTTTGTATCCTTTATATTTTTCTATATGACTGTTGATTTGTTTCTGAGAATCTTGGCCTATCTTTTTAAATCAACCAATAAAATAACAAAGAAAACAAAACTGAACCAACTCAAGTTACAACTACTGTAAGTTCCAGTTAAATGTGTTCATTCTTTTGTCTTAAGATAGCAACTCTTTAATAAGTGGAAGAAATGAAGTTTAAATAAACAAGTTAAAATGTTTTACTCAGCCATGCAAGTAACTTTCAGCCCAATGGAAGTTGAGAGCACAACATAGGGGACGGTGGGACACCGGAGGTTGTGAAGAACCTACTCTGGAAGGCCAGGACCCTTGGGGAAAGCGTTTGATGACCGGCTGCAGCACTTGTCATCTCCCCAGGAATTATCTGTATTTTACCCAATTAAAATGAACAAATTAGCATGTGCCTGTGATTTTCTGATACAGCACTCTCTAACTTGGAGCAATGACCAAATTATATTTTAGCAAGTATACTACTAAACCATGTCAAGTAAGTTAGATGTTTTTCCTTACTTAAAAATGGATCCGTGAAAGAATACCACTATTTCATAAAGTTTTATTGAAGAGCAGATCTATTCAGAAAATCTTTCCATTGTGAGTCATTCAAGGTACAATGTGGAAGGCCTTTTTTGCTAAGTATTCACTATTCATAAATTCTGTTTCCTACCACATATGAGAGTGTGTATGAGTGAAGACTTTTTTCACTGGTTAATGAAATGAGAAATTATTCTTTCGTTAAATTTGGGTCGAACCTATTTAACAAAGGTCTTGGTACTTGACTGTATAATTGTGACCTCAGTGTGTGAATGTTCCATTTTGTTTAGAATTGATGCTTTGTCCTTCCTACTTGAAGGGTAAGTTTGTTTGTTTGTATGGGAACATCCTTGGGGGCCACAGAAGGGATTATTACAGGCTAAAAAGTATCTGTGAAATTTTCCATTGGTGGGAATTGTGTACCTTTTGCTCTTTTGACTTTAATAAAAATTGTTAAATTATGAATAATGGTTACTTAAATCTAGAAATATAAACGATTCTGATCTAAAGAAAAAAGAAAAAAAGAAACAAAACAATGACAAACAGAAACCCCAAGCCATCCCTTTGGCCAAACCTTTCCTATTATCAGTGGCCCTCACTTGCTCCTCTTTTTTATTGCTGAAGTCCTTGAGAGAGTAGCCTTTGCTGACTGCTGACACTTCACCTGTCATCCGCTCTGCATTCTGGTTTTCTCCTTCTCCTCCTACTGGAACAGATGTCTCAGATGCTACCAAATGATCTCCTAGCTGCCAATCCGAACGCCTTGTTTCAACCAGGCTTGCAGTATTTTATGCTATAGGCACGCCTTCCTTTATACTTTCCTGGCTTTTGCTACTTTGCTCTCTGTTTTCCACTCTTTCTTGCTGTTGATGGTTGGCTCCTCTGCTGCTCACCTCTGAAAACTGGCATCCCTAGGCAGATTTTCCCCAGCTGCTTTGTATCCTCCTTGCCTGTGTGATTTCACTCGTTCCCAGGGTTTCATCTGTCATATATGAAGATGACCAGCAAATCTGTACCTCCAACCCACACTTCTGACTTGCATATACAGTTTATAATTGCAGGAGCTTACAGTTTTTCTCCAACTGAGGGTGGGGGGGGGTGTCTCAAAAACTACTTAAATCCAACACATCCTAAGAGAACTCATAACCCACCAGTGTGTCTTGGTCTCGTTCCACCACCAAGCATTTTATCTTCACCCACCAATGAGATGATCCAGGACCATCTATGAGTTCTCCTTTCTCTCCTGCTGCTCCCAGCACATCCTGAGATTACATCTCCTGAATAACTCAGAATCATCACCACCACCACCCTTCTTTATTCTAAGAACTACTCTCCTGGTCCTAGTCCTCTTAACTGTAATAGGAACAAAAAGATAATATCAATAATGACCAAAATGTAATTCTGATAGGTCAGAAGCACTTGTCAGTTCACAGAGCTTTCTGCTGCCGGAACTTAGACCAGCTTCATGGAAAAATCACTGAAGGGCAGGTGGTGGGGTATAAATTGATGGATATTCTCTACCTTCCCTGTGAAATGAGAGTTCAAAATAAAAACTAAGTGGTACCTTGGAAAACCAAAGTGATGATTCCTTCACACCTGACTTTGTGGGCTATTACACCAACCTAGAAGTGAATCACACTGACAAAATTACCCAACGGGCCAAAACTCATGTTTAAATATTTATTTATTTAATTTTATTTTTTGAGACAGGGTCTCACTCTGTTGCCTGGGCCGGAGTGCAGTGGCACAGTCATAGCTTACTGCAACCTCAAACTCCTGGGCTCAAGTGATCCTCTTGCCTCAGCCTCCTGAGTAGCTGGGACCATAGGCACATGCCACCATGCCCTGCTAGTTCTTTATTTTTTGTAGAGATGAGGTGTTGCTCTGTTGCTCAGGCTGGTCTTGAAACTCCTCAAACAACCCTCCCATCCTGGCCTCCCAAAGTGCTAGGATTACAGGCTGAGCCACCATGCCTGGCCATCATTTTTAAATATTTAAAGTAAATTTTAAAAAAAAATCTACTATAGATATTAATGGGCAAATAGGCTGAAAGACAATTTTTAAAAATAGATTTTACTTTTTAGAGAAGTTTTGGGGTCACAGCAAAATTGAGAAGAAGGTACAGAGATGTCCCGTATACTTGTCTCCGCTGCCCCTCCGTTATCCACATTCCTGGCCAGAGTGGTGCACTTGTCACCGCTGATGAACTTACGTTGCCATATCATTATCACCCAAAGCCCATAGTTTACATTAGCTATTTGTTTTTAGTTTTCATTTCTGATGTGTAAAGAAAAAAAAAGTGTTTTGTGATTTTTCAAATTGGTTTATCATAATGATCATTTTATAAAGGAAATACTAGTTTTAATGTCTGCTAATTTTGCATTTTTCTTGAGAAATAGATTAAATCAATTTACCATAGTTTTTAAAAAAAGGCTTTCCAGGATCTCACACTTTTATGCATTCAATTTTCAAGAAGAAAATCCTGACTAATCTATATTCATTTCCAAGGACAGTAAACCAGTATATGAACAGTAGATTAAAAGTAACTGATACCATACTTAGTTCTTTTTAACTGTCAGGGTGTATTGTCAAGAAAAAGCATCTTCTGTTTTACAACAAAAGTATTTTGCGTTGTTCTTCTTTACTCTGAAAGATTCTGCAAGGCTTGTAATTGTAAGCACTTTCGCCAGAATAGGAATTAGCCCTTCAACATGACTTTCAAGGTCAAGGGGAGATTTGGGGGACTCTGGTGTACAGGACCCCTGGGGCAAGCTCGGTTCTGTACACTAGACAAACATCCAAAGTGACAGGTACTGAGCTAAATGAGACATGCTTACATTTTTACCTAGTGTCGTGGAAGTAATTTATTAATACCCCTAATATCTTTTTTATCCTTTGTTAAAGTTAAAATCACATGCCATATTTTGTAACCTGTACTCATATGCTATATATACTATAAAAACAAAAACTGAAAATGAGCGACCTCAATTTTTTAAAGAATGGAAGTCTTGAGAGAATGAACAGCTATATACGCAACTGCTCAGTAAGTGCCTTTGTTTAGATTCCAAAGAGAAGGATCATGAACTTCGTTAATTCTGTACTCATGTTGTATCTCATCACCAAAAACTCAAGTCTGTCTTTACTAAAAAGAGCAAAGAGTTTTCCTATAAGGTCATCATTTAAATATTAATTCTAAGAATTGTTGACTTGGACCTTGAGGTTGCAAATGTTTGTTATGAGATATATACCACAGAAATAGATTGATGTTTGTTCATCTAAATGTGGAAATCGTGGTTTTCAGAGGAGGTTGATTTAATTCATCCACCTCTAGGAAGCTCTCCAAGAAACAGGGACATAGTTGGAGGTATTGCTCCTTCTAAAAGTTCTTTTTAGGTAAAAGTAAAAATGGCTCTAATTATTGAATTTAAAAACAAAATGCAGGACCTCTGTTCTCCTGGACAGCCAGTGCTTGCTGACGATACAACATGTGGGGGAGAAATGGGAACTAATCTCTTCCTGTTTTTAAAATTTGCTATGCAGAGATAATTTTTCTTGTAATAATGAACTTAAAAGTCTGGTCTAAATTTTCTGCTCTATTCATATCTACCAGAAGGACATCTGACTCTCCCCAAACTTCTCATTTATGCTGGTTCTTTTACCTCGCACCAACAAAAACCACCAGAGGACTTGTTTTCTCATTTTCAAATGGCAAAAAGTAATAAATAAATGAAAATGGATCTTTCCCACAGAGCATTACATGGAATACTTACTAGTGGAAAGAACTGAATGAAATAAAATTTACTTCATTTTCAAAAAATAAGAGTTTGGGAAATTTGAAATGGAGTGACTTTAATTATATATTAGTCTTATTAATAGAATATGACTCTAATAGGCTCTAATGATCATAGTATGATCAACAGCCTCTGTTATTTTAAAAGAGAGAAAATAAAGATTGAATGTAGATTTTAAAATGTGTACTTGCAAGTAATGATTTATTTGAGAAATTTTGCCAAGAGAAGAGTGTGTGTCTATGAGTGCGTGTGCACGCACGCACGTGTTTAGGGGTGTGTATGTATGTATATGCATGTGCATAAGCATGTGTGTGTGTGTTAGTGGGTAAGAGCAAAAATGAAAAGGAAAGGATTTAGAATCCTAAGGTAACTCAGAGGTGGATGGGCATTTATTTATTACAAATGCTTTTTTGTAGGTGGTGAAAATGGTAACATCGGCAAAAGCAAAGAACCTGCTTTTCTCATAGTATGGTTGTGAGGTTCCCTTTGGAAGGCAGAGTTTTTCTTTGCCTGAAATTAATCTTTTATTATTTAAGATTTTGTCAAAATAGCCCAGGCTCATATGTTTCATTAAAAGGCCACTGTGTGACTTTCGGAGCACATGGAATGTACAAAGTCATCTTGAAAATGGATTACAGGGACCCGACAGGGCTCCAGGTGGAGCTTTGGAGTGTAAGAAAAGGTTGCATTCTCCCCTGGTCTCCTAAGGGGCTGGCTAGCAAGAAAACTAGCTCCAGGGGTTATGTAATAAATATGGAAAGCTCGAATTACTTACAGTATGGAAACCAGTCTTATCCTTTCCCATCTTAATTTTAAAAATCACTTTTTTTTTTTCCTGCTGCTAGGAGAGATGTCCAGTGTTAGTTGCCCCACTGACTTCTGGTTCAGTCCATAGCCAACATATTTCTGCTTGACTCTCATTTGGGCATTTTTTTTTTTTTTTTGAGACAGAGTCTCACTTTGTTCCCCGGGCTAGAGTGAGTGTCATGGCATTTTAGCCTAGTTCACAGCAACCTCAAACTCCTGGGCTCAAGTGATCCTCCTGCCT
>VBSM01002035.1:5317746-5341380 GCA_008086735.1 Cheirogaleus medius | reverse complement strand
AAAAAAAAAAACACCCTTCAGAGATCAAAATTTCAGAGGGCAAAAGTTCAAGAAAGGATTTATTTTTAAGGTCGAAAGAGAAGGTAGATTGTGAGTAAAATCGAAAAAAAATGATTAAAATGCAAAAGCCCAGGAAGCCCAGAAGTGCTGTTTGGTTTGCTGAGTGTTTGGTTTGCTGAGCCAGAAGCCAGCCAGATATACCTGCCTTATTCCTAAAAGGCTTTTCTAACTGGCTTCTAAGCCTATGATAAAAAAACCTCTTTTTTACATCTTTAATGTGTGCAGAGGAGGGGTGGGGGTATGTTTAAAAGAAGTGCTATGAGTAGCTTGGCCTTGCCTATGAGTGTGTTACATTTACAAAGGTGTGTGTGTGTGTGTATTTTCCTCGGGCTGCTTATTTTCAGATACGGGAGGCAAAATCACAGCTAAGTAGGACCATAGGTGAGACCATAAACCAGCCCTCCTGGCATTTTATCACAAGCTAAAGCACACAATTGGTTTGAGGTCTACCACTTTTTTGGGCTTCATGAATTACATCTCTCGGTGTAACTAACTGGGAGAATTTACTTACCCTTGCCTAAAAAAAGAAATCTATTTATAGAAGCTGAAAGCTGTGAGGGACATTTATTTCATTTATTACAAACCTGTGCTGCGGGAAACAAGGTCCAGTAAAGCCATATAGCTTGCTGAAGGCACCAAGCCACTGTCAAAGTATTTTATTTCCCACCTGGTAGTTATTATCATTATCATTGTTGTGGAGCTTGTTTTTCCTGCAAAAATAAAAATCATATACGGCCAGCGCTGGACTTTTGGTAATCAAGTCAATTTATTTGTTCATCAAGTGTCTATCGAGTACCTGTCATACATGGCAGGCACCATCCTAGGCTCTGCTGTTACGTGGTGAGGAAAACAGGCACGGTCTCTGCTCTCGTGAGGTAAAGTGAGTCAAAGCTGTGTGAATTGTCTCTACCCATTTTGCTCTTTCTTTGAAGAAACTTACAAATTAATTTTAGCCTCTGCATCCCCCAGTCGGAACAGCTGGGAAGATGTTACAACCATCCACAAACTTCGGTCACACGCAAGGTGAGGATTTGCGATGTGGTGGCTTCTCCTAGGATGACTCTGCTCCCGAGGGAAGGGACCAAGAGTGACGCAGGACCAAATCAAAGTGCAGCCTGCAGGACCATGCAGGGTATGGAGGAGACGGGATTCTGCACATTCACGGTCCTTAGGAGTTACTTTAACAACAGTGGCAATGTTTGGTCTCTTCCCCATTTCTTCCACAAACCGTGGTGGGGCAACAGTGACGTACTGAGGGAATAATCTGAAACGGGCTCTGACCCTCTTGTTTCCACAGTCGGTTGTGTCAGAAAGAAAGAAAGGCCAGACTGCGTTCTTGTTGCAAGTAAGACAAAAAACAGTGCAATGGTTTTCGTGGCCTGGAAGCACCTTAAAGTATAGGCCAACCAACTACCTTTTGCCTTTGGGTGTGGGTTTATGCACGCCGTGTTAGCAACGTTGCTGACGGTCAGCGAGGAGAACCAGCTCAGGCTCCCAGCCTTCCCTCAGATGCATGCTTAGAATTATCCTGCATCCTGAAGGTGCTAGAGAGCACAAATGTAAATAATAATGATAATAATTGATTCGATTGTCTCGCCATTGTTCTCTGGGAAAGTAGCGCTTCCTCTTTCCTGAACTCCTGAATGTTATAATTGGAACCACTCTTGTTTTACAACTTTGTTTTAAATTAAACTTGGTTTGGGTTGCATTGGCTTCTGGTGAGAATAGCAGTATCATGAGACTCAAGAATAATTCAGTAAAAACATACCCACTGAATGTATGAAAATTCATGCGTCCATAATGATACCCCAAAACCAGAAAGCTAGAAGAAACACATCTGAGGCACCTAGTACCAACTCCTTATTTCTACATGATGTAATTTAAGGGAAAGTATATTTAATGTCTTTTAAGTAGGAACTATATTTCAAGGTAACCAAATAGCTCTAGTTGACAAGGTAAAGCTCTGTTTTACGGAAGAGTGTCAGCTAAATGTAGAAGGATGGTAGATTTAGAAAATCACAATCTTGCAACTCCGAATGAGAATGTAGATCCAGGCAAGAACTATGAGCTAGTGTTGAAGACATTAGGTGAATGATTGATGAGACCTGGACATTTATATGGTACCAAAGTAACACTATAATGATATAGTTCTGGTCATCAGGAGAAAAACAGAATTGTGCAACAGATGGATCAGACTGCTATCAAAGGATGGATCAGACTGCTATCACCCTAATCTAAAGGTTGATCCTGGCATCAACCAGGTAGTCCACGTCTCCTGTGGTTATACATTCTGATGTCAGAGTGTCACCTGTGATACGGTCTAGCCAAAGATGATTAACACATTGACTGCCATATGAGTTGTATTTAACTCAGGCTAGTTTTGAGCCTGGGGCCTTGTGAAGTGAAACTCTGCCATTGGTTCATGAAAATCTTACTTGTCGATGTTCTTATTTGTTGCAATTAATATTGACAATTTAGTTCTAAAAACGTGGATTGTGCTGCATAGAACTCACGCACAGAATACGATAAAAAATAACAAATTAGAAAGGATCATTTTGTTTTAATAAAACACTGTGGCCTCAGGGGAAATTTTTTTTTTTTCTAGCATGGCAATCAATGTGTTAATTGGGTTTAATCAACCTATAGATGTAACTTGCAGGAAATACAAGGGAGAGAGGAGCAAGCTAAATGATACTACCAGCAAGCAAGGTGGTTCTTCTACAGACCACTGGCTGAGTAGCTGCAGTGAGAAGATATCCATAAAGAAAGAGACTGGAGGCCAGATGAACAGACAGAGAGGGGCCATAACAACTAGGAACAATGCGTGATCTGGAATTGGTTCCTGGTTTAGACAAAGACGCTGGGAAGCACATTTGGGCAGATATTTCGTGAATTCGAATAATATACTGGCTGTTAGATGATGCTAAAGAATGATTATTAATTTTAGATGTGGTAGTGTTACATTTTTGCTAAGCAGGAAAATGCTCTTTTTTTTTTAGAAATGCATTTTGAGGTATTTTGGGGTGTCATTGCTCTCTCTAATCTTCACATATGACACACAGCTGAACATTATGTGTGAAATGCACTGTGTTGTTCAGGTCCCCTGTGGAAAGGCTGAACGTAAGTAGACGATTAACCAACACACTTGTCAGAGACTAGCAAGTAATGTGCAATTGTTATCAAATACTAAGTAAAAATTTTGTAAGCCATTTTCTAAAGATTAAAGTCTGAGTGTAAAGAGTGAAAAAAAGTGGCATATTTAGTTTAAAATAGTGAGGAAGACATAAGTAAAAAAAAATTTAAGACATGATACATGATTTAATTTTATCACTAGAACTTAATTTGGACTTATCATAATGAATGATTTTTATAACTTTTCTTCACTTAGTGCTGCTCAAAATCTTCATCTACTAGTAAAAATCTTTCAACCATAAGGCAACAATTAGATAAATTATGATGTGTCCATATCTGAAATAGTATGAAGGCATTAACAGTTAAGATTTTGATTTCATTTAACATTTGGATTAATATTTAATATCATGAAAACATGTTTATGTTCCATGCAGGGTATGGAGCTATATTAGAATATAGCCCCAATTTTATGTAAGTCTAAATGATTCAGCCCCAAGATGATTGCTGAGAGAGGGATAAAGTATCCTTTAATGTAGTTCTAGTAACATTGATTATTAGAAGAAATTAAAATAGGAAAAAAAAACCCACATATGGGGAAACAGTAAATTGTTGAGCTGACCAACCATGGATTCCATTATTGCTGTTTTAAGCAAGAGAGTAGGTTCTGACATGATAAAAAGAAACTCCTCACTGTACTCATATCCAAAGCTGAAAGTTGAAGAGTTGAAGCCCTTTTGCCCTCTCAGAATGACTAAGCTGCAGTGAGCCTCCTCATCACCACGCACAAGACCAGACGCTGGCCCGAGAAGGCAATTCTGCTCTGACAAGTGCGAGACAAGCGTAAGCCCACCGTGATGGCAGAGCTGTTGGACCTGATGGTCATCCGTGAAGTTTTCACTGACCGTTCTCTGCCTCCAGACGGTCACACCTGTGGTGCCCCTTCGAGACCTGGATCCACTGGAAAAAAAACCCAGTTCTACCCCACAGGCAGCCTTTCCTTAATTATGAGAAGAAAAAGGAGCTTCATCAATTGTCACATTGATTAAAAATTTTGCAGGGACTTGTCTCTTTGACAGGATGGGTAAATAGAATTCTAACTACATTAAAAAACACCTTTTGTCTCTGATTGTTGAAGTAGGATACTCAGTGGTGAGTCACAAGATTGAGGTTTACATGCACTGACAAGGAAAGATCTCCAAGCTTCATTGTTTAGTGAGTGAAGCCAGAGTTAGAAAAACAGAGCTCCTAGAATCCCACTTACACATGCATGTACACTTCCACATGCAAACACATGCATGCATACACACATGCAAAGAAAAGATGAACACACACCAAACGTTTTTTTAATTTCAGCATATTATGGGGGTACATATGTTTAGGTTATGTATATTGCCCTTGCCCGCCCCTCCCCAAACCTTTAATAATAAATATGTATGAGGAACTAGAAAAAGGATGAAATAAAAGAGAATTTTCACTTTTCTTTGGAAATTTTTGAATTTTCTTTTTACAACAGCAGGCATTCATTTATTTCTTATGTCATTTTAAAAAAGAAAGAAGGATGAACTTATACACTCCTGGTGGAGATACAAAAATGGTACAGTCATTTGAAAACAGTTGGGCAGTTCCTCAAAAAGTTAAACATAGAGTTATCATATGACCCAGCCATTCCACTCCTAGGGGTTTACCCAAGAGAAAAAGAAATAGATGTTCACACAAAGATGTGAACATGAATGTTTGTAGCAGCATTATCTGTTATAGCTAAAAACTAGAAGCAAGCAGAATGTCTACCAAGCAGTGAATGGAGAACAAACTGTAGGATAAGCCATAAAATTGGATACTATTCAACAATATTAAAGAACAACTATTGTTAAACACAACGACTTGAATGAATCTCAAAATAGTGATGCCAGCTCACGCCTGTAATCCTAGCATTCTGGGAGGCCAAGGCTGGAGGATCACTCGAGATTAGGAGTTCGAGACCAGCCTGAGCAAGAGCGAGACCCCATCTCTACTAAAAATAGAAAGAAGTTAGCTGGACAACTAAAAATATATATATATGTAAAATTAGCTGGGCATCGTGGCACATGCCTGTAGTCCCAGCTACTCGGGAGGCTGAGGCAGGAGGATTGCCTGAGCCTAGGAGTTTGAGGTTGCTGTGAAGTAGGCTGATGTCATGGCACTCTAGCCTGGGCAACAGAGTGAGATTCTGTCTCAAAAAAGAAAAAAAAAATAGTGATGCCGAGTAAAAGAAGCCAGAAAAAAAGGAGTATGTGCTATATATTTCAATTTATATAAAATTCTAGAAAATGCAAACCAAACTATAGTGGCAGAAAGCAGATCAGTGGCTGAATGGGGCACGGGTGGGGAGGTGTGGGATGGGGCTAACAAACTGGCACAAGGACACTTTTGAGGGTGACATATGGTCATTACCATTTGTGGTGATGGTTTCACTGGTGTATACTATAGTGAAATTTATCTAATTGCAAGTTAATTACAACTAAATGAATCTATTTAAAAAAAGCAATACATGCTTAATATAGAAAATTTTGAAATAACGTAAGAATGAAGAAGAAAAATAAAAAGAATTCTTACTCTCTTGAAAAGGCAATCGCTAACATTTTGAGGCTTTTTCTTCCAAGAAATTTTCACGCCCACCAGACTATCAGCTCTACAAGGGCAAGTCTGCCTGATTCCCTAGCTGTATTCACAGAACCACACTGGAAAAGCAAATGTGGGATAACTAAGTTTGAATAAATAAATGAATGTGTAAATAGCCTACCCTCTTTGTTTCATATTCTATTCTTAGGGCTTTCCATGTCTCTAACAATTCTTTGTTAATGGCTGCACACTCTTCCACTGTCTGGATGTACAGTAATTGATTTTAGGCTTGTGTTGTTTACAGTTTTTCGCTATACTCAATAGTGATGTGATATTCAGCTTTGTGTTTAAATCTCTGTATATACCGTGGAAGACTCAAGTATACCATGGGGCAATTCCAGAGCAATCAGTGGATCCAATTAAGTAGGTTAACAGCTTAGTTTTACATTGCACAGGTAAAAATAACATAGTAAAATTTTTCATCTTTTGAATTCATTTGTTAATTAACATCTCTTTCCCTCGGTTTTCTCTTTGGTAAAACGTGGAGTAACAAACAATAGTATCCACCTCTCAACGTGGTTGCTATGGTAAAGGAGACGGTGCAAAAACAGTGCTAATGACACTGCCAGGCAGAGAGTGACCCTGCAGTGATGGCACTTGTGGGCCATTCCTGTGCCAGAAATGTCTGTGGCTCCTGCTAAATACACTCAATTCAAGTTGTCTTTCTTGGGACCTGCCAGTCTGAACCCATCCATCAGCCTTGCTTGAAGAATCTTTGGGATGGATTGGAATTAAATGATAAGATCTCAAGTTTACATTGTTACTATGTAGCACGGCTTTAGAAAATCCATCTTAGCCAAAGAGAAATGCCAGCCCTAATGGAATGGATTCCAAGCTCTGGCTCTGGGCAGCTCTGGTGACGAGAAGGGTTCAAGGGGAGAAGTTTTTTTTCAAGTGGATTTTCCCCAGCTTTCTGTTGAACTTCAGGGTTGGGCAAGTGAAACTCGATTGAAACCACTAGCTTCATAGAGCTGTGGTGGCAAGCCATCAATCATTCCGGGTTCACTAGAAAGTTTTGTAAACCTTAGAAGACCAGATGACTGTGAACAGAGCTGTTTAAAGTTTCAGAGTGGATTTTTAGCCTAGTTCTGGTTCTAGATTCTTAGCATTTAGCAAAAATGTTTAGTGAGTTACACACACACACACACACACACACTCACAAAGCTATTGTTCATTTAGATCAACAAAGAGAAAGATGAATATGTAAATGTATATTGACTGAGAATACTTGCAAATATAGCCTTATTTAAATAACAACCTCCCATTTTATAGGTGACAAAACTGAGGCTTAATGAAATTCAGTGACTAAGCCAGCCCAGTAAGTGGCAAGAGGGATAAACCCAGCTCTGATTCCAAAGTAAGTATATCATTTATAGGACAAAACATAATGATAATAACAGCTGGTATCTCCCCTGCACCCCACAGTCCACAAGGTCCCTGGCACACTGTCTTGTCAGGCCCTACGGCCCTTCTCTGTCCAGAGGCCACCATGAGGCAAGCCTTCTCCCCACACTTCTCAGCATGGAAATAAGATGGTCCCCTGACGTCAAAGGATGGTCCTGGCCCACCATCATGCATGGTGCCCATAAGCTTGTTAGAAATGCATGCTCTCAGGCCCCACTCGGACCTGCTGACTCGGAGTTTGTATTTTAACAAGATTCCCACCTTAAAGCTTGAAAAGCTCTCCCCCCAAGTCAGCCACCAGATGCGCACGTGATAGCTGGAGCAGAGATACCCAGAGTCATTGAGAGGGTGTCCCTCAGGCCAGTAGGGCTTGTGTGACACTGGCTGAAGAGCTAGAGAAAGTGTGTGTGCAGGGGACAGGGGACGGGGCTGGGCAGGCAGGGGGGACTAGAGAACCAGTGTCACAAAGGCCATCACTGGCAGGCAGTCCCAGCCTGGCTCAGGGATGGAGGGCCTTGTCTAAAGGCCACTGGCCAGGTCAGTCCAGCTGTGGGAGGGATGCACAGGCTTCCAAGCCTGCTGACACTGCACGTCGGTCCTGGGAAACCCTTGGGATACCAGAGTAGGCAGATTATAATCCGTTTGTATTGTTCAGGCTTCGTGAGGCCCCTCCCAGAAGCAGGAAAAGAAAATGCCATGGCTGACAGGTATCAGTTTAAAGTCATATTTGCTGCTCTTTTGTATTTCTCTTGGAAAACATGGTCAATGTCTCAATGAAGTAAGTGGTTGGGTGTCGCCCTGGGCCCACAAATTCTGCCCTCTCCTGCCTGGGTCAGGATACAGCCGTATAAGGAGCATACCTCCTCTGGGCCACTCTGATTTTTAAGGGGTTGTGGCCAACTCTGAGCCTATAATCGCTTGTGTCATTGGTGAACCCCTTCTTTGTGGAAGGTGCCTGGGAGCAGTGTGGTAATGTCTGGAGATGGCTTGGCATGGCTTTGTTAGGGAATGATTAGTCTCTGTCTTTTTGGAGCCCCCAAATCCCCATCTTATTGAAATAAAAAGAATTTCACGTATGTCTGGTTCAGAAGAGGAGGTCACCCCAAAGTCTGGGAGAACCCAAGATGATGTTTACATCGTCATCTAACCTCTGGTCTGAAACCATTTCCTCCAGGCCTGTAATTTGGCTTCTCCAGTGGGTCTGCTCATGGAGAGGGAGTGTGGTTATGCCAACAAAAGTACTCGAGTCCCCAGAAACATCTGTTTTTGCATTTTCCTCCAAATCTCCACATCTTTCCATTCTCTAACACTGCCTCATTAGATGCGGGGTATAAATTAGAAAGCTGTAAGGAACTTTCTGCAGACCAACAGCCTTCTAGGTCCCCCACGGTCTCTCCAGTGCCAGCTCCGAAACTCAGCCTGGCACGGGGCACAGGGCAGCCTGTTACGAGGATGCTGGTGAGGCCACACAGGAAGCTGTGTGGTTTGGGGTCAGGAAACCAGGTGCCTGGCTGTCAAGCTACACCCACAGACCCAGGCACCACCACCAGGTCAGGTGTGTCTTGGTTTCAGCAGCTCTGAAATTATGAGTTGACAATCAAATGGCACGGAAGCCTGGAAACTAAGTTATCAGCTAAGCAGAAAGGCACACTTGGATGTGGTTTAGACATCCTGAAAGGTAGCACAGGGTGGCACGGGGTGAAAATTGCTATCCCCAGGATGAGTTATGGTGTCTGTGTGTGTATGTGTGTGCACGTGTGTGTGTGTGTGTTTGTGGTTGAACACAGAGAAACTATCTTTCTTCTCAACGATCAGATAAACAATGAGAGATTTTGACAACTGGGATGATTTTATAGTAACTTTCTAAAGAGAAGCAATTGTGTATTTGTACAAAGCCTACTTAACATTTAAGATAAGTTACACATTTTTTGATGTTGTTTAACAGATAAAAAGCCTTGTTAGAATCCTAATGTTTAATGATAATTATATAATCATGCAATTTATTCTTTTTTATTCTATTTTTAATTTTTAATTATTATGGGCACATAATAGTTGTATATCTTTGTAGGGCTCATGTAATGTTATGCAATTTATTCTTGAAAACACTCTCATAGTGAAACATTTAATGATTATAGACTAAGCTAAATGCCTCAGAGTGACCACCTCCCAAGACCTCCAACTTCTTCCTGGGGGTAAGTGCTGTGGCTATTTGGGCATAAATCCTTCCAAAGCCTTTTCTCTGCAATTATAAACATGTAGATGGTCCTAGACAAATAGATAATATTGTTTTGGTGTCTTGTTTCTATTAGAAATGCCATTATATTGAACATATCATCTACAAGTTGCTTTGTTTATTCAGAAACATACCCTGGGCACTTTCTGTGTTAGTGCATGTAGATCCACTTTAATTTTTTAACTGCTGCATAGTATTCCATAGAATGAACATACTACCCTTTATGTAATCATTGTCTTCTTGGTGGACATGTAGGTGGTATTGCATCTTCACCAACATAAGCAAGGCTGCCGTGATCTTTGTTGCAATACCTCCTCGAGGAAATGCAGGCATATTTCTCTAAAGGGTACGGCAGAATGGAATTGTTGTGATGCAAGGA
This sequence comes from Cheirogaleus medius, assembly GCA_008086735.1. Classification (NCBI taxonomy): domain Eukaryota; kingdom Metazoa; phylum Chordata; class Mammalia; order Primates; family Cheirogaleidae; genus Cheirogaleus; species Cheirogaleus medius. The sequence goes on along the minus strand of VBSM01002035.1, from coordinate 5,331,514 downwards.
ATGCAGACTATGTATTTGAACAGATATGGCCATCATCCCCTCCCAATGTGGCTGAACCCATTTTCACATCCTCAGGAGTAGGGGAAAGTACTTGGCTACCAGCCCCAGTGCTTGATATTAAACTCGAAATGGCTTGCCTATTTGAAGGGTAAAAATATTGTTCTTGTTTAACATTCATTTCCCTGATTACTAGTTAGAGCATATTTTCAGATGTTTTTCTTCCCTCATCTGGGAACTGTCTCTTCATCCTTTTGCACATTTAAAAATTTAGGTTGCCTTTTTCTTTTTGGTTTGTAGGAGCAGAACTTCTTTTCTAAAAAGAAGTTGCAAAAAGCCAGAAGTAACATACTAGACATTTTTTTTTTTTAATTTCAGAAAGTCACAAAAGCATCTGCTCGCATAGAAGTAGAGAAAAAAGACTGTGGTGTGCGTGCATGTGCATGTTTTTTTCCACCCACACACCTTTAACACATGGAGTGAAGCCCCCAAAGATTGCAACGGCAAAGATGAAAGAAAAAGAGAAGTGAGGCAGTTCTACCAGATGCTCAATAACAAGCAGGGTGATTTCTAGCCAGTATCTGAAACCTGGCTTCCACGTCCTGCGGAAGGCTTTGTTTGCAATCCCAGGCCCACTCTTTCCCATGGAAATCTATTGCAGGAGTTTGGGATTTGGACTGGTAGTTATCAGTTTCCCATCACAGGAAGTGACGTGGGCCTGTGGCCCTCGCTGCGGTTATCTGAGGGGCTCATCACTCACGGGTGCTGACAGAGCTGGAGGAGAACCAGGTGGCAGCAGGGAGTGGCAGGCCCGGGCTCACTGAATCACCCTCAACCGCAGCTGGGCTTATCTCCACAGTGCATCTACCCGGGGGGAGCTGCAGTCTGGGGGCTTGAGGGCATGGGGGACTTACAGGGTGCAGAGGGCCCAAGGAGGCAGGGGCAGGAGACCCATCCTTTCTGGAACTGGTTCTGATGTGTGTGGGGGAGGCCAATACAAGGATAAAGCCCAGAGCTGGGCTGTGGTGGGGATCAGAGAGCTGGAAGTGTGTATCACAACCCCTTTAAACTTCTGGTTTAAGATTGTGTATACAAAGATTGGCTAGGAAAAGATCCAGCCAGTTTTGGAAAACAGCTTTGGGACAGATTGTGTTTCCTTCCTTTGTGAACATGGCTAGTAAGCTGACACTCTCACAGAGGAGATGCTCAGTGAGATAGGAGCCCAGATGAGATTTGCAACGATCTAATCCAGGAATAGAACAGGGATGAGTTGGCGAGCATCAGGATTTCCTGGAAGGCTTCCAGAATGCACAAGAACCCCATCCCCAGAGTTTCTCATTCAGTAGGTCTGAAGCACCCCACAGCCCTAACAAGTTTCCAGGTGATGCAGATGCTGCTAGTCCGGGGAACACATTTGAGAACCACTGGGCTAAAGATGACTCGCCAGAGAAAGCTTTAATTGGGGAGAAGCAGAAGCTGGGAGCTTCGGCAGATGGTTTGTGGCTGTGGTCTCTTCTCAGGCTGCTGGAGGAGGGGGGTCCAGGGAATCAGAGAAAACCGTGAGAAATGCTTTCATGGCAAAGTAGCAGATGAGAAACGATGTCTGCCTGGGGAGCTTCCAAAGGCAAGTGAGGCAGGAGGGGGGTTGTGCTGTCTTAGAAAGATCACTCTAATCTAAGCTGAGGACCAGGGGCAGGGCAGGATTAAGCTGTGATGGAGAATAGGTGTTAGTGAGAAGGGGACCACATTTTACCCAGGTATTTATATTTTAAATTATTAGATACTTGTCAAATCAAAGTAATAAACAACGTGAGCATGGCTAAACCAAGTCAAATGATACTTTGAAGGCTTAAGACAAGAAACTCCTATTCTTGCTCTACTTTCCCCACTCCCAGTCCTGTTCCTAAAACCAATTTTTCAGGCTTCCCAAACTTTACTGAGTACATGACTCCCTTGAGGATATGTTAAGTGTAGATTTGACTCAGTGGGTCTGGGGAAGGGCCTGAAATTCTGCATTTCTAACAAGCTCTCAGGTGGTGCTAGTGTTGTCTGTGGGCCATGCATTGTATTGGAAGGTTTTAAATTATTCTTTTAGCTGTGCACTTTGGTAATCAATTTTAGACATTATTCATTTACTACCTGCAATAATAGATGAGGATTTCATTCCTACACCAGCCTGCCTTATCTTTCCATTTTTATAATATAAGTTTATTTAGTATTTTTATCAATATTAATAAACAAGGTTATATTAAGGTGACTGTAAAATTGTTCACCGGGAGAGAAGTAGTGAACTGTTACAATTCTTATACAGACTTGTGTTTTTCCTGGAGTTTCTACTAGTCTTTCTTTTCTTCTTACAATGTCTTGCTCATGACAATTCTGTTTGCCCCCTGCCCCTGCCAAAGCTCACCGTAACAGATATTCTACAAAGTCCTCTTTTCTCTGGAAGACTCTGTCCCTGCCCAAATTCAAACCAGAAAAACCCTCTGCCCCTGAGCATTCCTTAAGCTGTTCGCACCTCCTAGATCCCATCTCCTCCCCCCAACCCGTGGTCTCCTCCCCTCAGGCTTCATGGCTCAAATTGTAACACAAGCTGTGAAGCCAGGTTGCTTCCCTTCCTCCCTCAGTGCACGGTCTCCCTCTGCTTCCCTCTCTCTCCTTTAGCCCTCCAGTAATGAACAAAATAGACAAAGACATCCCCTGATAGATCTCATATTCAAAGGGAGAGAGAGAGAGACAGTGAACAAATAAACAAAATAATGTTAGATAGCGATGAGGGCTCTCGTGGAGATAGCAGGGTGTATCAGTCAGCTATTGCTGCGTAACTACTCCAAAATTTAGTGGCTAAAACAACAAGTTATTTATATAGCTTATGATTCTGTGAGTTGCAATTTAAACCTGGCTCAGCTGGGCAGTCCTTCTGGCCTCAGCTAACCTTAGCTGACCGCGGCTGAGCCTGCGAGCCCAGGTGTCTGTGGTCGGCTAGCACGTAGCTGACTGGGGCTTAGCTGTCTAGGATGGCCTTAGCTCTGGTCCACGTGCCCCATCCTCCAGCTGGCTAGCCTGGGTTTGTGCACATGGTCATCAGAAGGTTCTGGATAGAGCAGGAGTACACTAGGCCTCTCAAAGTCTGGGCTCAGAACTGGCACATCGTCGCTTGGTTGCATACTGTTGGTCGAAGCAAGTCATAAGGTCAGCCCAGATTGAAGGGGTGGGAAGACAGAATCTACCTCTCGATGGGAAGGACAGCATAGTCCATGTCAAAGGGTATGGATGAGGGAGGCATCAATGAATGAATGAATGAACGAATGAACACACCATTTTCGAATGCTTAATGTGTTGCTGTGTATTTGGGGGTGGGGGTATCCAACAGCAGAGGTAACAGAAGAGAAGGAGGATTTTGAATTAGGCCTGGATTCAAATCCTGGCTCCATCGCTTACTAGCTACGTGACTTTGAACAAATCCTTTGACCTCTCTGAGCTTCAATTTCATTATTTGTAAAACATGAGCACAAAAATAATATCTGTCTCCAAAGGTGGTTGTAAAGATGAAGCATGTGTGAAAATCATTTTGCAAACTGTGAAATATTGTACCAATATTATTTGTTGTTTTCAGTTTGACCCAGAGAAGAGGCTTTTTATTCATCCACTTTTTGGTTTCTTTGGGTGAAGAAATGCGCTAGTGTAAATTTTTAAATTTGTGGGGAAAAAAATGTCTTCTTGGAAGATCTGAATTATAGGCAGGCAGGGGAAAGGGAAAAAATGTATGGCCTTTAAAATGTGTCGCTTTTAGATTTGAATCCCTGCTCCCACCACTGTGTGGTCTTAGAAAATTCAGTTAGCTACTCAAAGACTCAGCTTCCTCACCTTTAAAAAGGACAGTCTTCTTTGTTGTTTTTTTTTTTTTTTGAGACAGAGTCTCACTCTGTTGCCCTGGCTAGAGTGCTGTGGCATCAGCCTAGCTCACAGCAACCTCAAACTCTTGGGCTCAGGCAATCCTCCTGCCTCAGCCTCCTGAGTAGCTGGGACTACAGGCATGCGCCACCATGCCTGGCTAATTTTTCTATATATGTTTTTAGTTGTCCAATTAATTTCTTTCTATTTTTAGTAGAGACGGGGTCTCGTTCTTGCTCAGGCTGGTCTTGAACTCCTGACCTTGAGCGATCTGCCCGCCTCGGCCTCCCAGAGTGCTAGGATTACAGGCGTGAGCCACCACGCCCAGCCAGGACAGTCTTTATCTTACAGATAGTCTCTGTCTTACAGAGGTAGAGACGCTATGTCAGGTAGTATCTCTATCTGAATGAGTTATGATTGGATTTAAACAAGATTAGGTTTGTAAAGCTCTTGGCACAATCTGGGCACTCAGGATATTTATCTACTTTCTCTTTTCCTGGAGAAAGGGGGAGATCACAGCCACTAGGAAGCGGAGGCTCTTCCTGCTCAGGGATGCAGGACAGAAAGTCCTCAAAGGCTTTGGGACTTTCAAGCAGAAGGGTTGTTAGAAAGAGGAACCCAGGGTAAGATAGAGAGACAAACCTTTCCTTTGGCTGAATTTGAATGACGTTCCTGCATTGGTCATTTATTGGATTTCTCTGTAGTGTTTAGAAATGAAATCTGTTAACAAAAAAAGGACCGATATGATTGCTTTGACACCTTGTGAGTGCCAAACTCTCAGATAGCCAGCCCTGCCAGCAACCCTGGGGAATAGATAATAGGATCCCTGTTTTACAAAAGAGGAAACCAAGGCTGTGAGACTAAGGCTACCCTGTGAGTAAGTGTAGCGCTGGAGAGAATCCAGGTATAATCACAGTATCGTTAGGATACACTGTAACAGAAAGTGCCTCCCACTGAGCATTTGCTCTGTGCCAGGCACTGGGTTGGCTCCTCCTATTATATGTTAGCTCTTTTTCCTCTCACAGTACGTCTTTGAAGGGGGCATAAGCCTCCCATTTTACAGAAAAGGAAAGTCCCTTGCCCACGGTCACCTACTAAGGGGCAGTGTTGACACTGAAGCTGGTGACCCTGGCCCTGTGCTTCCTTGACCCTTCTTCGGGGTAGAGTGGGAGTGGGAAAGTTCAAGAAATTAGGCAGATGGTAGACACCTTAAAGTGAACAGAGAAATGAGCTAAATCTTTGAGGCCAACAGGGAGGAAGGATGGATCATGTTGGGTGGCACAGGACGGAGGAGGGGACGCATAACTATTCCCGGCCTTATTGCAGCCTCTCTCCAAAGCTGGACACGAGAGAGCAGAGGTGGTCCTCTCCTGGTCACCTCACACACAGGGGAGAGAGGCCTTCCTCAATGCGTATCAGAGAAAGGGAAAAGTAAGGGCGCCCCAACTCCTGCAGCCTGAGATAGGCTGGATGAAACACTCCACACTATGAAAAGGCAAACTCCACGTTTAAAAGATCCCAAGCAGACTTCTTCTCTGTAGGGCTTCTCAGAACCTTCGATGTGCTGATTTGCCTTTTTCTCAAATATTCTCCTTTTGCTGGACCCACATTCTGGGCCGCAGCACTCAGTTTGGGAAGACTGCTAGGTGTTGGGGTTTTTTGGCCTATTTTTTTTTCCCGAAATGTGATTAATACTGAAAATTAGGCTGTTATAAGTAATCTGAAGCCTGTGATATGGTCTTTTTTTTTAAAAAGCATATTTTATCTTATTTGTTATTTTTTTCATTGACAAATAACAATTGCATATATTTATGGGGTATAACGTGATGTTTTGATGTATATATCCATTGCACAAAGATTAAACCAAGCTAATTAATATATCCACCACCTCACCTACTTATTTTTTTGTGGTGAGAATATTTAAAATCTACTCTCCTATCAATTTTGAAATACACAAAATGTTATTATTAATCGTGGTCTGCGCCAGCCCCAGGCCTCAGGTGAGCTGCCTGCACCGAGACCCGTGGCTCTGGGTCTCCACTGTTGGGGCCGGGCCTCTGATGTGGTTGTTTTGATGTGACCATTTTGAAACTGAGCACATTCTGATGTAGCTATTTTGATGCTGTGGAAATTTTCTGACTTTTAAAAACCACCAGCCATTGAACTTTCAGCTTTTGAGAACATGGTCCAGCATCAACACCCACAGGGCCAGGGGCAGGCGAGGGTGGGCAGGGAGGGGCAAGGTGAGGCTGTGGGACAGAGCTTGCTTTTTATTTACATTTCCTACAGGAAAAAAAATAAATAAATATTGAATAGTTTGATTTTTAGGATCACAAAAAGCCCCCCAAGATAAAAAACCCTGTTAATAATTGAGACGGTATGGTATTGGCAAAAGAATGGACACGTAGGTTGACGGAACGGAACAGAAATAGACTCACACAAATATCGTCAACTGATCCTTGACCAAGGAGCAAAGGCAATTCAGCGGAGAAAAGTGAGTCTTTTGAACAAATGGTGCTGGAACAATTGGACATCCACATGCAAAAAAATGAATCTATTAATAATTCAAAATGCACCGCAGATTTAGATGTGAAACACAAAACTAAAAAACTCCTAGAAGATAACATGGGAGAAAATCTAGATGACCCTTTGTTGATGGCCTTTTAGATACAATGCCAAAGGCACAATCCAGGAAAGAAATAATTGATAATTTTAAGTTTTGTTAACATTAAAAAACTTCTGTTCTGTGAAAGACACTGTCAAGAGAATGAGAAGACAAACCATGGATTAGGAGAAAATATTAGAAAAGACATACCTGATAAAGAACTGTTACCCACAATATACCAAAAGCCTTAAAACTCAACAATAAGAAAATGAACAACCCAATTGACAAATGGACAAAAGACCCAAAAAGACACTTCACCGAAGAATATATACAGATGGCAAGTAAGCGTATGAAAAGATGCTCAACATCACATGTCTTTAGGGAATTGCAAATTAAAACAGCAATGAGATACTACTACACATCTGTTGGAATGCCCAACATCCAAAACATGTACTATTGATACCAGTTGCTGGTGAGGACAAGGAGCGGCAGGAGCTGCCATTCATGGCTGGTGGGAATGCAAAATGGCACAGCTGCTTTGGAAGACAGTTTGGCAGCTTCTTACAAAACTGAACTTGTTCCTACCATATGATCCGGCAATCATGCTTCTTGGTATTTACCCGAGTGAACTGAAAACTTATAAACCACACAAAAACCTACACGTGGACGTTCACAGCAGCTTTATTCACAGTTGCCCAGGTTGGAAGCAACCATGATGTCCTTCAGTAGATGAGTGGACAAATAAACGTGGTATATCCAAACAATGGAATGTTATTCAGAACTGACAAAGAAATAAGCTATCAAGCCATGAAAAGACATGGAGGAGCCTTAAATGCACGTTAGTAAGTGAAAGAAGCCAATCCACATGCTGTGTGATTCCAACTATATGACATTCTGGAAGAGGTGGAGGAAGGGAGAGATGAATAGGGGGAACACGGGATTTTTGGGGCTGTGAAACTATTGTGTGTGATATTATTAACATTTAATACAATAATGGATACATGTCATACATCTGTCCAAACCCACAGAGTGTTCAACTCCAGAGCAAACCCTAATGCGCACTGTGGACTTTGGGTGATGGTGATGTGTCAATGCAGGTTCATGATTACAACAAAATGCACCGCTCTCATGTGGGGTGTTGATGGTGGGGAAGCTGCACGTGAGTTGGGGGAGGGGTATATGGAAACTCTCTGTACCTTCTGTACAATTTTGCTGTGAATCTAAAACTGCCCCCCAAAATAAAGTTAGTTAGGAAACCCATTAGCTCATCTCGCTATATAACCATCATCATCACTGCATATGTTCCCGGGGCAGTTAGCGTGTGTGCCCTCCTTTCATCAGGGGCAGGAGGTGGGGGGAGGGATAAAAGTGCTCTGAATTCACCCTCCCCACAGGTGACGTCCAGAGAACAGGCAGTGGCAGGCATTGCTCAGAGTGGCTCCTGCAGTGGCCTTGCCTTTGGGCAGCCCAGCTAAGGGGAAGCTCTAATCTAGACATCTGGTTCTCATGCCTGCAGAGAAACCTTGAGGTTTTGCTGTTTTCTGTTAAGTTTCCCATGCAGCAGCCAGGGATCTGTTAAAAATGGAAATTGGCTCATGTTATCACCTACCTACGTAAATTCCTTTGGTGGCTTTCCACACATCTGGCAGCAGGTGAAAACCACTGACCTGGCCTCCAACCCCGACATGATTGGCCCCTTCTGCCTCTCTGCTGCACCCTCTCCTCTCCGCCACCTGGCACATTGGCTTTCCCCATCCTTGGGCATGTCAGGCTCTTCCTGCCAACTGTTCCCTCTGCTGGGAATGGCTACTCCAATCTTCACACTCACGGGAACTTCCTGTAATTCGGGTCTTAAATGTCACCTCTGTCATGAGCCCTTCCCTGGCCTTCCAGTGTAAGGGAGCCCAAGGTGCTCTGTCATCTCTCTGTGACTCTGCACGGCACTGGCCAGCACTGAGGATGGTCTGTCTTGCCTACTGCCATGCCTGCCTCTTAGAACCGTGCAGGCAAGTAGTGGGAACTGGACAAATGCGTGTTGAATGAAGAACTCCAGTGGGATCTTCCAATGAGATGAAGTGTGTGAGGGCAGAAGGGACAGTTTTCATCATTAACAGAAGAGCCAAACAAAATCACAAGTCCTTCAACTGGCCTGATGACTCACCTGCTGCAAGCAGAAAACCTCAGGAGGTGAGAAAGACGCGTATTTCCCTTATAAATAGCTTGCATTCTGCAACAGCCTGGCAGCCACACATCTGAACTCTTGACCTCCCCTCTGAACTCTAGTTGAGCATATCTGATGACTTGCAAGACACCTTTACTTGGGCACCGCGACCATAGTACATCCAATGCTAGGTGCTTCGCTGCCTGCCAAAACCAACACTTCCTCTCACGTTCTCGCTCTGTTAAAGGCACCTTAGTCTTTCCAGAGCCTCCAAAATATATTGCTTTTCCCCTTCCTGCAACATCCCATCATCCCTTCCAATATCCCATCCTGTGGGTCACTTGGCCATGTCTCTCCTGTCCCTTCCATTCCTACTGCTGCTGCTGCATGGTGTGGTCTCTCTGTCTCTCTCTGACAGTTGCCTCCTGACTAGCATCCCAACCTTCGAGGGCTACTCATGGTAACTGAATTTAGCAAAAATGACTCCTTTCTCCTCTTGTCCTTTGTTGGTTTTTATTGCTGACCACAAAACATTAGGAATTTAGGGTATCTACAGGTATTCTAGAAAACCAGCATGGCTAAAGTCTGCCCTGGCTTTAATCCTACTGGGGAAGGAGGAGCTCATTTTAGCCCCCTCCACCTGCACACAGGGGTTCTGTCCTAGGCCAGCTGCCTATCATCCAGCGAGCCATCTAAGGCCATTGCTAGGGTAGAAATATCAGCTGCTATGAGGTGGGTCAGTCTATACCTGTACTATCCACTAGGGTGGCCACTAGCTATATTGGCCATTTACTTTTAAATTTTTTTTTTTTTTTTTGAGACAGAGTCTCACTCTGTTGCCCTGGCTAGAGTGCCGTGGCATCAGCCTAGCTCACAGCAACCTCAAAGTCCTGGGCTCAAGCGATCCTCCTGCCTCAGCCTCCTGAGTAGCTGGGACTACAGGCATGCGCCACCATGCCCGGCTAATTTTTTCTGTATATATTTTTAGTTGGCCAATTAATTTCTTTCTATTTTTAGTAGAGACGGGGTCTCACTCTTGCTCAGGGTAGTTTTGAACTCCTGACCTTGAGCCATCCTCCTGCCTTGGCCTCCCAGAGTGCTAGGATTATAGACATGAGCCACCGCGCCCGGCCTATTTTTAAATTTAAACCAATTGCAATTAAATAAAATTTTTTAACGCTCAGTTCCTCAGTCACACTAACCACAGTGGAAGTGCTCAGTAGCTGTGTGTGGCTGCACGTGGGGCAGGGCGGATATAGAATACGTCCGCCGTTGCAGAAAGTACCACTTATAGCAGGCCAATTTTTCCCATTAATTTAGTCAGAAGACATTTAATACACTCCTAGGATGTGCTGCTGGGCCACAACCATGGCCAAGATCCACATGGTCCCTGTCCTCATGGATTAGTGGAGAAAAAAAGAGTCCTTGCAGATTTTACCCCTTGGAAGTTTGAACTGGGACCTCTTATGCCTGCGTCACCACCAAACTACCCTTCACTGCCTCAAGGTACTGTGGCTTTTCAAGTCAAGATAAGGCCTTAATCAATGAAGAGTAGAAAGATAGTATCGTTCTCTTCCAAAGATGCCAATATGCTTTTGAAATATGACGTTCCCCATAGGTACGGAAGACTAAGGGAAGGAGGAGAACAAGATTTCACATTTATGGTAGTTTTAAATACGGGGAACCTGTGAAGTAGAGGACTGAAGCAGAATTAATTTCTCCTCTGCCAGAGATTGTGTAAGACACTCGGTACACGGGAGTGAGCAAGAGGGAGCCCGGACCTGGCACTCCCGTCGGCCCCTGCAACACAGTCAGCTTGGGTCTTTTCTCTGTTATAGACATCAGCGGCTGTGGACTGCAGCTTCTGCTCCACAGTTATTCCCTAAATGCTCCTCAATTGCCAGGCACAGCACCTGGTCTGGGGCCCAGAGGAGATGCTTACACCACCCTGCCCTCCAGAACTCACCTTTAGCAGGGTGAGACTGCAAAGAGGGAAATATCTCTTATAAAAGGGGACCAGCAGCCTGGTATAGTCCCCCAGCTGTGCATTCTAGCTGCAAAGAGAGAAACACATGGAAGAAACAAAAGGATGCTCTCTAAGCTTCCCTACCTCTCCTGGACCTCGGGGCCCATGCTGAGGCTCTTCCACCACGGCACGTCCACTGATCTTCCCTGGCTGCCTGCCCACTCCCCCTCCTCCCCCCCCCAGCCTCGCCCCGACCGTCCAGGTGAGCAAGCAGTGTCCGCCTGGGATGCTCTTACCTGAGGCAGAAACAGCCTGGGTCAAACACAGGAGAAGAAACAAATTCAGCCAGAAAGTCGAATAAGGGAACATTTTCTTCCCCTACCTCCCCTTCCTTCTTTGTCATTACTTGTCAGTTTAGAGGGAGGAGTGAAAAGTCAGAGCATCTGGCTGATTCTTAGTTAAGGACCATTTCAGACACTATTATGCTCAACGAACGGGGACAACCAAGAGGGGAGTTTCAGGGCTCACTCATACCGCTGTTCCCTCGAGGCTGATGAATCACCAGCCCTTTCGTTCTTACTGTTCGTGGGCTCCTTTCACAGGGGCTATTTCTTGGCCTTTTTCCAGTTAGACAGCAACTCCAACTATCTCTTCTGCGACTTCTCGTTCTGTACGGACTCACCCGTCCACGCCTGGGAGCACCGCTCTGCCGGGGAGCAGCCCGAGCCCACAGGGTCACACGCACGCACCCTGCAAAGAGGAGACCGGCCTTCACTTGCGCACAGCTGTGGGTTTTTTTTTCCCAGAACAGATATCTTAAAAAGAGGTTTTTGTCATACTGACGACAGGGAATCTCTAATGGCATCAGGACCCAAGCCCCGCCGTAGCCCCGGATGGGAAGACTTCATCTGCGAGCCTCATTAAAAATAGAACGTTTTGTATGTTTAGCCTTTAGCCTTTTCCAGACTTTATCAAAACGCCCATGATTAATACAATTTAATGTATTCTCAGCGTTAACGTATTTCATATGTAAAATTTTACTGGATTTGCTTCCACTTGTAAGGCGTGTGTGGCCCGCCGGCCCTCCATGTGCGCCAGGCCACGCGTCACATACAGACTTGCTCGAGCAGAGCCATCCAGCAGCTCGTTCAGGGACGATGGACCGGTTCCTCATCTGCACCATCCATCGTGGCAGCCACTAGCTACGCGTGGCTACTGAGCACTTGAAATGCATCCAGCGTGACTGAGAATTAGTTAATATCTTAACTGGTTTAAATGTGAACAGGCCACGTGGTGAGCAGCACAGCTCTCCGGGGTTCTGACACCTCCATCGAGGCCGAAGGGTACATTGCAAGGGACAGTGCTGGGGGTCGTAATGTCACACAGGCCTGTTCAGGTGGCACCACCCACAGAAACCGTACAGACGTGCACCTCTGGCAAGCCTGGCAAGGCTGACTTCTCTCGACGGGACGTCCCATTCCCCCATGCCCTGCAAGTGGCCGTGCTCTCTGGGGAGCAAATTCACTCTTAGATTGTCAGCCTGTGTGTGCGTCTTCAGAGGAGATGGTCTCCCCTATCCCAGCAGTTCTCAGCTTTTTGTTTCTGGTTGCAGATGATTGTGCTGATTGCTGGAAGCTACAGCAGGTGAGTCCCCACCCTCCCAGGCCACCCCACCAGTGACAACACAGGCAGGGTGGCCTAGCTTCCTTTTTGGTATTTTTGCTGGGTAGCTGCCTGCTCAGAACTCACAGCAGGCCTGCCCCTCATCCAGGCAGAGAGCAACCAGCCCTTTCCCCAGACCCTGACAGCTGGTGGGGCCCGCTGCCCCCTGGAGCCTCGAGCTTCCCTCTTCGGTGAGTGTCACCCTTCTTCCTCCCCCATCCCAGTGTCACCTGTGCCCTCAGTTATGTGCTGCCATTATGGCTTCTAAAACCCAGGCTTGCACTCACTTGTTCAGTGGTCACGGACACCAGGCACCTTGCTGGAAACTTCCAGAAAGGCAAAGGTGATTCGGTGTCCCTGGGTCAGGTTTCTTGTAGGGTGCGTAATAAGAGTCCTCCCGCCCGCCACCCACACACATGAAGCTTAGGTTCAAGGCGGGCTACAGTCTGTACCTAAAGGAGGGAGAAGCAGATGCTGGGGACAGGTGACAAGAAGGTGGCCAGGGGCTGGGAAAAGGAAGCCCCCATGCGGAGCTGAGAGCCTGCCCCATGGAAAGGATTCATTGTAGCAATGGAAAATTGGAAACAAGCAAACTTTGCACCAAGAGGTGAACGGTTAAATGAATCGTGGCACCTCCAGACAACAGAATGTGAGGCAGCGGCAGCCCTTCTTCCCGATGCCGCGGCTCTGCGTTGGATTGGCTTGGAGAGGGGCCCAGGAGGACAGTCGAGTAGAAAGCAAGACGGAAGATTCTATGTGTAGCCTGACCTTTCCATTGTGTGTAGCGTGTGTGAGTGAGGTTGTGTTACAGAGGAAATGTGGGAAAGGATGTATCTCAGAAATGTAGCCATGGCTAAACGAGGAAAGGGTGCTTGAGGGATTTTCATTGTTTTCAGAGTGCTCCAGTGTGCTTCCCCCACTTCACTCCACTATGCTGCAAAAACACGGGCAGGAATTTCAGACTTGGGCAGCTGCAAATCCCATAAGGAGGCCACAACGAGCAGAGAGGGGAGAGAGCAAGAGACAGTTGAGAGATTCCTCGCTGTCAGTACGCACGGTCATATGTGGGCTTTACCCCCACCCCATGCTTTCCCTCCTTCTCAGGGGCAAGAATACAATGAAAACAAGCTCTGGGACGTTGCAGCTGGTGGAATAAAATATCTGAAAAGTGTTCTGACAAAGACAGCAGAGAAATAGATGGCAAGGCTCTCCTTGCAGTCTTTAGATGGTGGGTCTAGGCAGGAATGTGTTTTGTTTTTACTCTTTGGCTCTCTAAATTTTCTATGAGCCAGAAAATGGAAGGGAGATAAGGCTTTCTAAAAAGCTAGTGCAGGATTTCAAAGTTGCAAAAAGTAGCTTCTGTGAATTTAATTACTAGCCCCACTCTTTCTGCACCGGCTGGAGTAGGCGACAAGTTCCTCCTTTGCACCAGTTTTGTAAACAGGTGTGCTGAACCGAGGAGCACTGGGTAGCCTTTTTTTTT
>VBSM01002035.1:5302878-5317646 GCA_008086735.1 Cheirogaleus medius | reverse complement strand
AAAAAAAAAAAAAAAGGAAAAGAATAGCAATTCTCGGCCCCAGTGTGGCTGCTTTTCTGCTTGCTGGTTGAATTTCCTATCGCAAAACAGAGGCTTACGGGGCTTCTGGATGGCATCTGGAGAGATGTTGAGCAGAAATCCGTCACTCCAAAAGAGCTGAGGACACCAGAACAATTCAGAAATATTAATACTACCTGGGGAAAGTTCTTCGTTCTTGTGCTTAGGAGGACACAGACAAAGTACAACTCTTGTGAAGAAAATGCATTTCCCATTCACTTCGGAAATATCTCCAAAGAACCCTAAAAGAAGTCGGAAACAAGCTAATTGTCCCACAGAGGGGAATGTCTAATGCCGTCCGCTGATGTGGTCATGTGCAGAAGAATATTTAATGACGGAGGAAATGCTCATCATCGGTTAGATGAGGAAGAAAAGAGAAAAATTAAAAGTGTGTGAATGCATAGAAACAGACTAGGAAGGAACATAACAAAAAGTTAAAGGCAGTTATTTTGGGGTGCTAAGATTATGGGGGATTTTGATCTCCTACAAAAATAAGTGTTACTTTTGTAACAATACGAAAGTCATACAACAAAAGCATGTGTTATGTTTAAAGACAAACGCCAGCGTTTTCCTTCCATGCAGAGGGCTACAGTGAAATTTGGTGTATGCCCAGGTAGCTGGCGTGAGGTCGTGGCCGGGAGCTGAGGCTGCGCATATGTATTGCAGACTCAGCCCTGCTTCAGGCTTTCTTGTGTCTTGCGATTAATTTCCGAGGCATTTTTTTTTTCCTTTTTTAAAAAAATTTTTTTTTGTGACTCTTATTAGGATCTAATTCGAAGCTTAGTGAAAAGTCCAGGATTACGTGAGGAATGTCCATGAGCCCTTTACCCAAACCGTTGTTTTCATTTCGCACCATTGGCTTTATTATTCTCTCTCTATACATATGTTTTTATTATATCTGCATATTTTTCTGAATCCTTTGAGAATATGCTGAATGTGCTCTTTTCCCTCAAAATACTTCAGGGGATAGTTCCTGAGAACAAGGTGTTCTCCTATCCTACCACAATACAGTTAGCACAATCAGGAGTTGAAGACGGATGTAGTACTATTATCTAATTCTCCTTTCGTGTGGGACTATCCTGGACTTCCCAGTAATGTCCTGTGGGATCGTTTCCCCACTCCAGGGTCACATCCAGGTCCTTGTGCTGCATCTGGTTGTTGTGTCTCTTTTGTCTCCTTCAATCTGGGACAGCTCCTTGGTCTTTCTTTGTGTCCCTTGACCTTCATATTTTTGAAGAATTTTTGGCTAGTTTGTAGAAAGTTCCTCATTTGGGGTTTGTCTGATGTTTCCTCATTACCAGATTTAGGCTGGTGCTTTTTGTCAGGAACAAAGATGCCATGTCCTTCCTCTTTGGTGCACCTTTTTAGGACAAATGTGACTTTGGTTTGCCTCCAGAGGGGTGGTGTTGGGTTTGAAGACCAACTTAGTTCCTCCTCAGTAAAGTTACTGTTCTTCCATTTGTATTCAATATTCAATTTTGGGGAGAGCCCTTGAGATCAGGCAAATATTCTATTCCTCATCAAATGTGGCCTCCCTAATCTCATTCCATGGATGATTCTCTAATCCCATTCTTCCTTCTGTATTTAAACATTGGCACCATAATAAGAGATTTCTCTTCTCCCCATTTTTTATTCATTTATTTTTACCAGGATAGATTCTCATTTATTGGATGTGCTATAAGCACTAATATCATTATTTAACTTTATACTCAAATTGCCTCCGATTTCACTAGTGGGAGCCCCATCAAATTGGCTCCTAGGTCCTTTTGACAGGTCCTCATGGCCCTTTGAGCACCTCCTTGCTTTCTGGGGCAAAAAGCTGGTTCAGGCTCATCTTATAGTTTTCCTGCCCCAGCTCTGGAACCAGACATTTCTCCAAGGAGCCTTGGTTGTTTGTGGTGGAGAAAGCTATTGAGACACCAAGACAAGGGCACTGGTGCCCACTCTACTGTGTGTCATTGCCGTTAGCTCCCTCAGCAGGCAGAGCCAGGACGAATGTATGTGAAACACACATACATACACGTACATACTCAAGTTATCTATCTATCTATCTATCTATCCCATCTGTCTGTCTGTGTCTAATCTAATCTAATTTTGAAAACACAGGAGTTCATACTACTGACCTCTCAAGTTCACTCCAGCAGCACAAGGCACTCCAGGGCAGGAAGTTTTAGCTGCCTTCCTCCTGCCTGCCGACCGCCAGATACAACTCTGGGAGTGAAGAAAATCAGACTGTTTTTTTTTTTTTTATCATACCTTGTTTTTTTTCTCCTTCACTTTAACAGCTTTATTGAGGTCCAAATACAATAAACTGCAAATACTTAAAGTGCAGAAGATAAGTTCTGATGTACGCATTCCCCTGTGAATCATTGAACCATCGCAGAATCCAGACGGTGAACTGCACTTGCCCCCCCAGGCTTCCTGCTGCACCTCTGCGCACCCCCACCCTCCCCTGCCCTGCCCTCTCCTTCCCTATCTTACCACGAGATCGCTGACCTGCTTTCTGTCACTATAGATTAGTGTGCATTATGTGGAGTTTTATATAAGTGGAATCATATAGTGTGTACCATTTTGTACCTTTTTGGGCTTCTTAGCATAATTATTTTGAGATTCGTCCACATTGCCATGTGACTGAGTCATTCCTTCCCTGTTCCACTGAATATTCCGAATATTCCAATGGATAAGTTGACTTATCCATTCACTACTTGATGGACATTTAGGCTGTTTCCAGTTTTTGTCTACTACAAATAAAGCTGCCACCAGTACCACGTACCAGCTTTTGTGGGGACATAGCTTACATTTTTCTTACAGGAAAACTTAGGAGTGGGATCACATGGTAAGTGTATATATAACTTTTTAAGAAACTGCTAAACTGTTTTCCGAAGTGGTTGTACCACGTGTTATGTACTGGAAGCCACTGTGCTTCCATCGGGTGGGTCCTGATGTCGTTGTGGAATGGAAGCCGACAGGTTAGAGCTGGATTTATGGAGGAGAATATTTTCTTTTAGAATCTTGGGGTGTGGCACCGGACACGTTTCTTTGGAATATGCTCCCTAAGGGTGTAAAAGGACATGCCCTGGCAGGCTCAGACCCCCTCCTTGAAGGAGGTCAAACTGTTGTTTCGTTGGTTATACAGGGGTGGGCTTTAAAGAGATCCCAAACATGTGACAGTGATACCCCGAGATTTATTTCAGTCGGCTGGAGGCCCTGTGCATATTAGGGCAGGAAGACTTGGCCTTTTCCTTAGTTCACAAACCTAGGACCTTCTTGTCCTGCTGGAGTCAGGGTATAGAGGAGAGGGTGGGTGCTGGGGACATGGAGCCTCCTAGGGAAAGAGACCTCGACCCCAGCGGGCACACCCAGCTCTCCTGTTCCTCTGGCCACCTGGTGCCCAGAGGCCCTTCCCCTGGCAGTGCTGGGTCCAGAGCGCTCTCAGGGCAACCACCGTCCCACACTGAGCCCCTTAGTCGATGGCATGGGAAGGGAGCCAGTCAGCTAAGCTGGGCTTGGCAGAGGAGTTGAATCAACAAAAGGTACTAATGTAAAAAGGACGGGCTGAGAAAAAGTCAAAAGCCCCTCACAGCTCCTCACCTGTGTGTGGATAGGAGGAGGCGCTAATGGTTGTCTAAGTAGGAGGAAAACAAACCCTAGAATCAGGTGACTGTCAGAGTCAAGGGGGTGAGTGATACCTTCAAAACAGAGGTTTCTTTCATTTCTGTGTTAACAGTATGATTCTGAAATCTAGAATATTTGACTGGATATCAGTATAGCATAGACTCTAACTTTTGCTTGGGATTTTTTTTTTTTCACGAGCAAAAACAGATTTAATATTTCAACTCGTCTTTTTGGTGTTGGGTTGTTACTGTACATTACAAGCCAGTCCCCCTTTTTGACTTCCGCCCTCTCTTTCTAGAAGCAGGCCTGCGTCTGACCCACCATGACGGCCACGGAGTTCACAGTGAGTACAGTCACGTGCCCCCGGCCCCTCAGAGCGCACTCTTGTCTCCCCTGTTGTGGGGGTGTGGGAGGGAATCCACGTGGAGGAGGGATTTTTCTGTGTGGTTTCCCAGGGTAAGATCTCTGCCTGGCAACACCTGTTCCCAGGTAGGTTGCTGTCAGCATGGAGGGCTTTGCACACACAAAGAGCCAGAGGTGCTTTGGGGCATGTTGTGAAGACAGGAAAATGCGATTTTAGATTTTATTAATAGCTAAGGGTTATTAATATTAATAGTCAATTAATATTAATAGTTAATAACTAGGACCTGATTAGTTCCATGTGTCTGTTCTGAAACTCAGACAAACAAGAGAAGGGCAGAATCTGCTTAATTAAATTAATTAATTATATGTTTTTAGAGATGGGCCTTTCTTGCTATGTTGTCCAGGCTGATCTTGAACTCCTAGATTCAAGTGATCCTCCCACCTCCTGAGTAGCTGGGATTACAGGCATGAGCCACTGCACCCAGTGCATTGCATTTGTTTTTAAAAGACCCATGGTGGGTACGTTGGTTGTGTTTCTTGCACAACATGACGTAGGCCTTGCAAGAACACATGACGGTATATATTCCTCTGGAAGAGACTAAGAGCTGAACGAAAATGAGTGAGTCAGTCATTCTTTTACAGCCCAATGTAATTAATTATAGAATCACATCAAATTCTTTTCCTTTTGTTGTTTCCATAAATGGCTTACAGAATTATCTAAGGGTTTTAATTTTGCTTTTCTCAAAGGGAAAGTCTGAGTTTTACATGTAGATAATCAAATCAAGCCTTCTTAGGGGGCTAAAATCTGCCCTCCACAGTACATCGTAGGTTTCCATGATGTATGGAGAATGCTGGTTGAAGCGGTTTGTTAACTCGATTATTTCTGATATGCTAATGATTCTTTAGTGTTATACATGTACAGATATGCATAGATGTGTTATATATGCACACACATCCATATCAACAAAAAACGGTAATTAATTTGGTCCTGGTGGGGTAATGCGGTCAGTCTCTATTTTCCTGACCGGAAGTGGACTCCTCAGTTCTCTTGTGTTAGAATTAGAATTTGCCTCCATCCCGAGGCTGGGGAAGCAGATCTAGATCGAGGCAGCAGAGCCAGGGCTGCTTCTGAGACTGTCGGTCACTTGGTTTTATCCTTGGGGATCTTGGAAACTAGTCAAACTGGGCAAGGTAGCCCCAGGTAAGAACCCTGGGTTCTAATACAGACCTTCTACGGCCAGGGGGATCCAGCACCACCCAGACGGGAAGGGGCCCTCACTCCCACGTTTGGTGGAAAGTAGCCGTGGCATCCTGAGGCACCTTTCTGAGGATGTGCTGGGCTGTCCCCACCCAGGTGCCCCACGTGCCCTCGGCCTCACAGTAAAGGCAGAACCTGTTCACAGGCAAGGACACCGAGGCTGGGAGAGTTGATCTGAGGCGCCCTGCAAATTATGCAGTGGGTCACGGTGCTGTGTGTGTGCATGCAGTTGAGAGTATATGGATGTGTGTGTACATGCATGTGTAAGAGTGTGTGAGAGTGTACGTGTGTTGGTGGTTCTGGACTTTCAGAACTCAGGGGGGCTGTGATCCAGATAAGCTTAAGAGCTCCTTTTTTGGAGGGGTGGGTAGAATAGATAGGAGAAGGGGCAGTCGCAGTCATTCACAGAGTTGGATAAAAGTGCCCATCAGGGGCGTGGCAGCATGCCTTCCCACCCTAGCACAGCCCTTGTCGGGCAGACTGTCGTGTTCATTTGCTCATCTGTATCCTCCACCGGTAGGCCAGTTCCATGAGAGTGGCAACCACATCGGATTTACTTGCCACTGTATCTTTAGCACCTAGCACAGCAACCAACATACAGTAGGTGCTTAATAAACATTTGTTGAATGAATAAATATGTTACGCCCCAAGCAGATTTCCTCAGAATTCCTGCTTCCTACCCATACATGTCTTTTGGGGTTGGAAGAGTCAAGTGGTCCATGCCTCTGCCATCAGACAGGACCTCCAAAAGATTGTCCTTGACTTAATGCTGTCTTGTGTCCCCTCGCAGGGCCTTATTCCTAATATGTCTGATGACTACAGCTATGACCCCACATCTTCCATGGATGACTACATGAACTTCAACTTCACTGACTTCTTCTGTAAGAAAAACCACGTCAGGCAGTTCGCGAGCCATTTCCTCCCACCCTTGTACTGGCTCGTGTTCATTGTGGGCGCCGTGGGCAACAGTCTGGTCATCCTCGTCTACTGGTACTGCACGAGAGTGAAGACCATGACCGACACGTTCCTTCTGAATCTGGCAATCGCCGACCTTCTCTTTCTTGTCACCCTTCCCTTCTGGGCCATTGCCGCCGCAGACCAGTGGAAGTTCCAGACCTTCATGTGCAAGGTGGTCAACAGCATGTACAAGATGAACTTCTACAGCTGCGTGCTGCTGATCATGTGCATCAGCGTGGACAGGTACATCGCCATCGCTCAGGCCATGCGCGCACAGACCTGGAGGCAGAAAAGGCTTCTGTACAGCAAAATGGTTTGCTTTGCCGTCTGGGTGGTGGCAGCTGCACTCTGCATCCCAGAAATCCTGTACAGCCAAATCAAGAGGGAATCCGGCATTACCGTCTGCACCATGGTTTACCCCACGGACGAGAGTACCAAACTGAAGTCCGCTGTCTTGACCCTGAAGGTCATCCTGGGGTTCTTCCTTCCCTTTGTGGTCATGACCTGCTGCTACACCATCATCATTCACACCCTGATACAAGCCAAGAAGTCATCCAAGCACAAGGCCCTGAAAGTGACCATCACTGTCCTCACCGTCTTTGTCTTGTCGCAGTTCCCCTACAACTGCGTTCTGCTGGTGCAGACCATAGACGCCTACGCCTTTTTCATTTCCAACTGCGCCATTTCCACCAACATCGACATCTGCGTCCAGGTCACTCAGACCATCGCCTTCTTCCACAGTTGCCTGAACCCTGTTCTCTACGTTTTCGTGGGTGAGAGATTCCGCCGGGATCTCGTGAAAACCCTGAAGAACTTGGGCTGCATCAGCCAGGCCCAGTGGGTTTCGTTTACGAGGAGAGAGGGGAGCCTGAAGCTGTCATCCATGCTGCTGGACACCACCTCGGGGGCACTCTCCTTCTGAGAGACCGTCTCTCTGAGCCGGGTGGTCCTTCCGGAAGCAAGAAGAAATACAGATACAGTTTGATGGGACCAGAGAGAAACCAAAGAAGAAAAAGGAAGTGAGAAAGAGGAAAAAAAAGAACTCAGAAAGGAATGAATCTGAACAATATTATTACTTTTAGTTGGAATTTTCCAAACCAGAGTTTTCAAAGTTGACTGGCTACGCCAGGAGGCTAGCGACTGGCTCTTGGCTGCAAGAGGACCGACAGGAGGACCAGTGAGCAGCCCACCCTGGCTTCGCCACTGGCCCGAGCTTTAATGCAGCTGACCTCTGGAGGAGGCGTTGGATTTTTCTCAGTGCACCGTGAACTTCTGTGGCTTTGGTTTTGATGCCACTTCTTCCAAAAGGGGGCAAAGAAGCATCGGTCAACTGCCACAGTGCACAAAAGCAGAAGGTGTCATGAAAACTTCCATCTTTGGGAAATTTTCACCCTGGTTTTGGGCCTGATACCCATGCCGGGTCTTATAGAGTCCTGATCTAGAATCTTTACAATCTCAGGTCGAAGTACCCTCTGGTCTCTTTGGTCTGTTTGGGGCCAGAGAGGGTCCTTGTTCCTGTTTTGAAATATCTGCAGGTCTGGTCGGTGAGTCCCTGGACAACTGACCACACCAATAAGTCATCCATAGTCTGTTGGCTTCCAACCCACTCTTGTGCCCTGCTGGAGGCTTTGGTCTAGGCACGGATTCAGCTTGTCCACTGCAGCCGTGAAAGTGGCCCTTGTAGCCTGAGCGAGGACAATGATAATGCATTAGTGGGAGCCAGCCCTGGCTCTGTCATGGGCTGGCTCTGTTGAGGGTCGCTTGTTGCTGGTCACCCCAGCTGCTCCCTATAAAGCGAGTTGGTTCTGTCAGTCCTCTGCTTTCTGAGGCTGCTGGAAGGCTATTTCCTTCTGTGCTTCTTTTCTTAGTCTATAGCACCAACATTTTAAAAGCTTCTAATTTAGATATTAGTCTGAAAAAAATAAGTAATAGAACTCCCTTTTGCTTTGTGTCTTTCTTTTAACTATTTGGCAAATTTATCCTATTTGAAAACATTTTGCATATTGGAAAAGTGCTTTTTACTGTGTATTTAAAATAGCATTACTTGTCACTTTCTTTATACCCTGTCTCAATATCTTAAATGTGTGCAATTAAAGATCAGATAGATGCATTAAGAGTGTGAAGACTAAGAGACTGAGATAAGGAAATAAGATCTCGTAATATTTTAAAACCATCTTGGCTAACCAGTGTTTATTTCTCCTCTGATCAAACTTATTTCCCAAGTTTTTCCAGGAAGTCAAATGGAATTTCCAAGGAGGACTATGGGAGTGGCACCAAAAACCGCCCCTGCTTTGCCGCTTGCCCTAGACAAAGCGTCTGATTTCCCCAGTGCGCTGTGGACTGCGGTGGTTTCAGTTCCAGCGCCAGCCTTCCCAAAGAGAACCCGAAAGTGCTGGACTCTGCCACACCGCTCTCCTTCTCCCTGCCTGCTTCTACAGCACGTGACGGTGAGAAATAAAGGGAGCGGAATATGGGCAGCTCGACAAGGGAGGCAAGGGGTGAAGCAAAGGCCTCGCCACCCCATCCGCACGCTGCCCGTGCGTGGGCAGCTGGTGGTGAGAAAGTGTCGGCCCAGGACCAGCACATCAACCTGTCGGCATGGGCCCGCACAGCGAGCACCGCGTCCATGGTCAGGGCGAGTATGACCTTCCCAAGGTCAGTTATGGACAGAGCCATCCATAGGATTGTCATTTCCAGGAGAAGACTCAGATGTCTGCTCTTCTGAGCAAGTTGGAAGAATAAGCAAGAAGCACAAGTCACACCTGAGTAACGTCGTGCAGCTAGGTGGAGAGAGCACAGTTGAGTTTGGCTTCTCCATTCTGTAGCCCTTTGACATTGTGGTTCATCATGATACTCAGAGTGTCAGAGTAGCCGTGGTGCTGAACGTGGGAGAGGGATGGAAAAAATAGGAAAAGAATGCCAGGGATTCCACTTTCCCCCTCTGATCTGTAAGAACAGAGCTGTGGGGACACCACACGGACTATGAACGCCACATTGTACCCTATTGTGCAATGACCATATCCAGCTCCAAGAACTTCTCCCAGGACCTGTGGTTGCTACTGGACCCTCCCCGTCCTAACACAGCTTCAATGTAGGAGTAAAGATATGCTGTACCTGTATGAGATTTTAAAGTTGTTAAGTATCCTTTGTTGATGAAGTGTCTTTTTAAATGATTACGTAAATAGGACTGGTAAAAAATGATGGCATACATTTGAATTTTGCATTCTAATTAAACTAGATTTAAGTGAACAGGTGAATGCTAAAATAAAAACATTGGAAGAGTCAGCATGGAGAAATCCATGGGGATGTTGGAGTCCATTCAGCACGTCTAGGAAATACGCTTTGTATTTTTGCAATAAAGATAAAGGGGGAATTTAATACGTCATTACGTTTCACTGGAACTCTATAAATTAGAACAAATCAGGAAACTGAATGGAATGTGACATGTTTTCATTATTAAAAAGAAGTTGGCTTTTTTAATAAAATTTTTTTTAAAAAAATTGGGTAATTTTAAGCCAATTAATCACAACATACATATACAAATAGGGAATGTTACTTTGAAGCTATCAGCTTGGATGACTAGAGGTCTGATCTTTTTGGACTGTCAGACCTTCAGAAAACACACTTACTCGTTCATTCATTCAGCCAACTGGTGCATGTGCTCTAAGCCAGGTCCTGTTGTACCGCCAAGGTTATGATGGGGAACATGACAGTCTTTCCCTCGAGACGTTTACATTCCAGCAATATGGAAAAGCCAGACTTCAGAGGATGGTCTGGAAGGCTCTGCCAGGTGATGCCCCTTAGATGAGAATCACGAGGCCGGAATCCTCGAATGGCTTATAGACGGGTTTGTAGACTGTTCCCAGGACAAGTCACACACACGGCAGTGTCATTAGAACAACGGAGACTCCCCAGGTGAGATCTTGGACAAGTAGCTTTGTGTATATACCTGTTCTGGTGCCTACATTAAACACCCACCCTCCCCTCTACATACAAATGCCTTGTGTGTAGAAGGCACAATCATATTGAATGAATACATTATTAACATGTAAAATTAACCGTTTACCAGATACGTACTTCATGTGTCAGAGTTCAGCTGCTAGAAAACTTCTAAAAAATAGAGATTGGCAATCTTGAGCAATGGAGCATCGCATCCTCTGGGCCAGGGGTCCTCAAACTTTTTAAACAGGGGGCCAGTTCACTGTCCCTCGGACCGTTGGAGGGCTGGACTATAGTTTAAAAAAAAAACTATGAACAAATTCCTATGCACACTGCACATATCTTATTTTGAAGTAAAAAAACAAAACGGGCAAAATCACCTGGCGGGCCCGATAAATGTCCTCGGCGGGCCGCATGTGGCCTGCAGGCCGTAGTTTGAGGACACTTGCTCTGGGCAGTGATGTTGCCCTGCTGTCCACAGGCGGCCTGAGTGTGGCGTGGTCAAGGCAGGGCTGGCCAGACCAGCACCGGACACCAGTGCCTTCCCAGCTCTCCTGCGGCCTTGAGAGCAGTCAGATTGCTTCCTGCCACGGCTCCGTGGAGGGAGGTTGTGGTTATAACTGCGTCCACTTGCCCTTGGCAGTTGTCACAAATAGTCCCGAGCAAGGAGAGAACCAGCCACAGAGAGCCCTTGCGTCTGGTCTCCTGGACCGGCCACTGCGGTGTGCTGGTTATGGGTAGGGTCTCCGTGGTGGTGTCAACTTAAATACAGAACCAAGGCTGTCAGGAAGCATAATGAGATGCCACCTCTGGACACCTCCACAGGCTTTCTGCTTCCGTAGCGAAAGCTGTCTCGCACTCACAGAGGGCTCCTCTGTGTTTGTAGTCCTCCAGCGGGTGTGCCCGGCTCTCCAGTTCTGAATTAGCCGCAAGAATCGGAGCTTCCCGTGGTTCCAGACCAAAGCACAGCCACCAGCACCCCGCCTGGCGCTGGCGTCCGGGGTCCCCGTCCCGCACTGACGTTGGCCACTCGCACCTCACTGGGGGCTCCTCTCCTGTACTCTGCCCAGCTGGTCCCAGGTGAGGTCTGCTCAAGGCTCTCTGTGACTTGGAAAGAAGAGAAATAATCATGGCCCCCAGCACCTGCACGTGACACATTTTACAAGGACGCTCAAAAGAAATCTCTCTCCGTTCAGTGAGCAGTCGCTGACTGTTTACCATGTGTGGTCCGTGAGTACGATGCTGTGGCCTTAGAATCCTCCTCACAGGCCAGACGCTCTGGTGCTTCTCGCCCATCTCACGCGCCCTGCCTTACCGCTGGGGTCTCTGTCCAGCGTCGTCTCGGGACAGCGTGGTGTCTCTCTAATCATTTCTACACGTCAGCACAGACAACCCAGAGAGCTCTGACACAGTCAGTGTCTTTCCTTGACCTTTACATCATCAAAGCGTAAAAAAGACACACAAACGTGTATCTCCAATGGGTGACTTTTTGAGTTCCTCTTCACTGCAGACATACTTGTATTTCGTACACACTCAATTTGGGTACCGTGAGCCTAGCAGACAACCGCTGTGGCCAAACGGAGATGCAGCAAGAACGAGCCCGTAGGCAGCGTGGTCAGCTGCCAGCTCCGCGGGGCCTGCCCCCGCCGCAGGGCCACCCCGCCCAAAGCTGGGTCTTCCCAGGGCCACCTGCCCGGTGCCTGCGAGGCAGGAAATGGAGCCATCGGGGGCTGACGGGGCACTCTGAAGGGCAAAATCTGCAGCTGCCTGCCGGCTGGCGGGTCTCCATCAGGTATTCCTCCCAGTTCCAGTTCTCCCTCGGCTCAGGGACGTTTCCTCCTGCTCCCTTCCTGGGTGTTGATTCCTAATAAGCACCTTGCGCCCCACCTCTGTCTCAGCACCTGCCTCTGGAGGAGTCAGTGGGCAGCAATCTTCCCATCAAGGGCGGCCAACTCCACGAGCCCACTTACGGCCCTGTGGGCAGAACACTGGGTTTCCAGGAGACATGGGCGTGGGTGAGCGGGCGGCAGTCGCAGGACTCCTCTGGGAAAGCCGAGAGCACGGTCCCCGTCTCGTCATCATCCTGCCACTCAGCAGATGTGCTCGGGCACCGGCTGCGCGCCTGGGGCCCTGGAGTGTCCGTGCAGACAGGGTCCCCCTCATGAACTCCCGGCACCATCTGCCACACGCTCACTCCGTGCCAGGTGCCAGGTCGCACTGCTCCTAGCTCTGATTGACAGGCGACGGAGCTGAGCCTCAGAGATGCGAAGTAACTCGCCTGAGGTCGCGAAGTCAGCAATCGGCAAGGCTAGGACACAGGCCTGGGAGTGTCTGGCCTCAAACCGTGGCGTTGCCCACCATGCTGGCTGCCTTGCCTGCACGGCCAGACCCCCAGCCCTGGCTTTGGAGGGTCGGCCAACATTTGCCAAGCCATCCTCACCCATCACTCCATGCAGACTCAGGATGGTGGCATGTGACAGCCAACGCCCCGGTGACTCCCTCCTTCAAAAGCACACCATGAGGGTGCACCGGCAGAGGACAGCGTCTTCACCCTCGCGGAATCGCGAGGTTCCTTCCTGCTCCCTCTCCCAGGTGCCTCTTCAGACACACTCAGCTGTGGAGGCCCACTTCCTTCGTGAAGGAGCCACAGATTCCACCGGAGGCACACGCACTCGTGTGTGTGTGTGTGTGTGTGTGTGCGTGCACGCGTCTGAGCACACTGTGCCACGCCTATGCTGGCTCCTGGCCCATGGCACTCCCGGTATTGCCTAATCTCCTCGCCCCACCTGACCCCTGCCTCTCTCCTCCCTCGCTCCCCTCTCACAAACGCAAGACTCACCAATACCTTTTCTTAGCTCACACATGATGCAGCTTTAGGCCAGACTCCTTGGTCTCCGTGGGTGGGACCAGGCCCTGCCCACTGCTGTCCCCTGTGGCCCTGGATCTCCTCTGTGGCTGGCTGGGTCCACAGGGGCATGTCTGTCCACTCCAGGCCCCTCGGGTAGGCCCTGGCCCGGCCCTCCCATGGCCGCCTGGTCTTCAGGGCTGACTTCCACCGTGGCTCTTCCTCTTTGGGTCCCGGCGGCCAGGCTCAAGCCCCACCTTGGCCTGCCTGGGCTGTGGGCTTTCACCGGAGCCTGGGCTGGGATCCGAGGGGCTCTCACCAGTCTCTTCCACTCCCGGGCTCACAACTCCTTCCGGTACCATCACCTTCCAGGCATTCCTGAAAAGCTGTGGCTGCTGCCCGGGTTTCCTGGCCTGACGGTCTCCCCGCGTGCTGACCACCCACACGGCCCTGTGCCCACTCCACCCGCAGCCCTCGCCCAGGCCGGGCTCTGCGGCAGGTGGCTGCTCTAGGGAGCCCGACTCTGCCTAGCTCTGCTGCAGCACTTTCCTGCAGACTCTTCACTTTCTAGACCCCGAATATATAACTTCTAAGCACAGCTGAATTATGTCATCTGGAAATTCCTGGACAGTGTGAACCAGCCCTCAGCCAAGAGCTGTCTTAGATGTCACTTCTCCCTGTAAGAAGGTCCTGTGGTAATTGCCACCATGGCTCCCCGCGTGGCGCGGCAGGGGGATGTGGCAGAGGCCAGGCTCCAAGTGAGTGCCCTGCTATCTTCCCACGTAGCACTCTGCTTGTCCCTTTCCTTCACAGCACTCTTCTCACTTGTAACTTGATAGTACTGTGATAGAACCTCTGATTCCTATGTCTAGACCCTCAGCAAATGTATGAACTAGCAACACATGTGCCTCTTCATTAATGCTTTACACAAAATCTATCAGCAGATCTATTATAACAACCACCTTCATTCCAGAGTGGAGGTGAGCATAAATGATATTTTGAGAATCTGCAACAACCGTCAGGTAACATGAAAATATCTGCCATTTTCATTGGTGACAAAGTCACAGGTCTTGCTAACGCTAGTGTGGCATATTTGAAGGAAGACCTAAATTTTAGTTAGTTGTTTGGGGAAAGACGCCATATCTTCTTCTTCCGAGTTTATAGACCTTTTGAACTGAATTCTGAATATGGGCCAGCTCAGGAACTCCTGTTTAACCTGATCTCCCTAACCCATACCTATTGGCACCAAACTCATATATTTTTCTTGAATTCTTAAAATTTGGACATGTGTGGGACTACTTTGGATTTGGGGAAGGTGATGTTTTTCCATTCACAAATGATCTGCCAGTTAGCAACAGAGAGACAGGGTCCATGTAAACCATAAAACAATTGTGGTTGTAACAAGATTATACTTGTGGAATAGTTTCATACCAGGGATTCGTTTAGAATAATCCTCCTGTCCAGGCATGAAATTTCCATCGTCGCACCTCAGTGCTTAGGCCCGTGGGCTGAAGAGGAAGGTCTGGCTCCAAGATCCACAGGCCACTGGTAGAGTTAAATCAGGAGACACTTAGTTCATTTTACCCCTTTTCTCAAGTTCTAGCCAGCTCAGTGGTAACGCAGCTCACCACGGACCACCTCCACCAGCATCACCTGGAAGACCTGTGAGTGAACAGACCTGGAGAGCCAGAGACGACATGGGTGCTGCCCCTAAGTCTGCATTCTTTTTTTTTT
>VBSM01002035.1:5282594-5302778 GCA_008086735.1 Cheirogaleus medius | reverse complement strand
TAGTTCCTTTTTTTTTTTTAGCTAAAAAGACTTAATTCGTTCCAGACTTCAGATGGGGCTGGCGGCTCTGAGCTCCTTCAGTGCGTGCGTGGTTAGAGGTGTGAGGAAGCCACCCTAGTCTCTGTCCTCCCACAGAGCTCGGAAGACGGGCCTGGGGGGCGGGGGGAGGGGGGACAACACACATCAGAGGCCAGAGGTTGGCTGTCGCACTTCTGCTCGGCTTTACTGTCCTTTTTCAGAAACCCGCGGGTGTGGGAAAAGTAAAAGGCTGACCTTTCTCTCAACCCTAACCCACTTTGAACGTCTTTCATAACAGCTCTGCTTTCCCCCTGGGTTTTGATGGCTTCAGCTCTAACCACTGCCTCAAAAAAAGTCCATTTGCTCATTTTGGGCAGCAGGTTTCACCATCTATTTGCTTTTCAGATGTGTGTGGGCGGCGAGAGATTTTTCCCACGCATCTTCAAACCGAAAGGGCTGACCTCGCTGTGAGGAGCCCTCTGAGTCACCCGGGAGTCCCTGCACCCTCAGCACCCACCAGGCTGGCGGGGCACCTCTGTGTGCCGCGGAGACCGTGGACGCCGACATGGGCCAGGATCACCTGGAATTGAATGTGGGGCTTGGGCATCCTGGGGCAGAGACCTTGGCCGTCGTGGATTGCTCAGCGGTTAGTGGGGTGGG
This sequence comes from Cheirogaleus medius, assembly GCA_008086735.1. Lineage (NCBI taxonomy): Eukaryota > Metazoa > Chordata > Mammalia > Primates > Cheirogaleidae > Cheirogaleus > Cheirogaleus medius. The sequence continues at coordinate 5,302,100 of VBSM01002035.1, read as the reverse complement.
AGAGGTGGAATGGAGGATTCTGACCCCAGAGCCCATCCATGTGTGTCTCAGTCGTTCTCGTTGCAGCCCCCAGCCCACGTGGCTACCAAGCCACAGGAAGGACTATTGTATTAACACGGAAATCCTTTGGCTGTGTTGTTTGGGGCACTTGGTTAAAACAATCTTCCATTACTTCAAGCCAGTCACTAGACAGAGACTTGATTCGAGGGTGTATTTCACATGAGAGGAGGTACAGGGCTGGGACTAAGTGACCAGCTCACGTCCCTCCTCCCCAAGTCCCTCCAACAGGCCTGCCCTTTCCCTTCTCTGCCATGGGAATGTTCCAGGAGGACATTCCCTTCCATGGAGGAAGTTCCGGGAGCTTCTGTCCCTGGCAGAACTGGCTGGCCAATGGGACTGTTGATGACTTTTTAGCTGCCCCAAGGCATTGGGACTGACCAGTGTATCCATCAATTCTGTTTTGAGCTCTTTCCTGTTGGCACGTTGCTCGATGCTGGGTGAAGGAGAAGGGAGGAGGGAGGGCAAGATGAATGAAACACCATCCCTTGCTCTCCACAGAGAACTAGACATAGTTACAGAAAATGTGACTTCTTCACCCAAAAAACTGATTAAAGAAGAGGCCAGAGGAAAATCTATGGGCAGGGGGAGGACTGGAGGAGGAAGGCAGTGGAGGGATGTTGGAGGTGCTCTTTGAGGCATGGGGCAGTCAAGGGACAAAGCCCTGGTCATCCCAGATGAGTGCAGGTGGGCTGCACACCCTGAGCTCAGTTTGACCCGTCCAGGAGTGACTGGGCCACGTCCCTCTCGGCCTGTGTCCAGGCTGTTTGCTGACCCAGCAAGAGCAGTGCACGCTGGGGGGGTGGTGGTGTGTTGACTTCTTGTTCTGCCAGCTGTCAGTTATGCCCAGCTTTGCACCGCATATTGACTAACGGTGGTTTTAGGCCACCCATTGATCTTTCTCCCCTACCCCACTATTCTGGGAAATCAGAAGTTTGCTCTTTGCTCAGAGCGCTCTGCGGGTGCTGTGGGGGAGCTGGGGACACCTGAGCTGAGGGCAGCTCACCTGGCGATGGAAGGACGCATTGTCTCAGGCGGGTCTGAACACCACTCTCATAGCAGACCAGGAAGTATCCAGGTGCCAGGCCACCTGGCCACTTCTCAGGACACCTGCTGGCTGAGGGCTGTTGAAATGCCACCATAAAAAAGGCTTTATTTCCCAGCAGGGTAGCTCAGTCCAACTGACTCAGGTCTTGGCAGCTTCCGTCACTCACCTCATGTCCCGAAGGAATGAAAAGACAAAGCTATTCTAAATGTCATAGTGTTCACTTTATTTAAATTCTGAGGTTAAAAAATATAATATTTCCGAATGGCATAGCAGATACTATAAAAGTATGTTTTGGGATACAAAAGTTTCTCACCCCCAATGTGTAGGCAGGGCGTGGTAGTTGATGTGCTTCTGGGTAATTCTTTGGCAGACAAGAATGGATTGGGTTCCCAGACCTGCCATCCCATAAGGCCTCGTGAATTGAGGATTAACCCATTAAAGTGCAATTCCAATGTCAAGCCTTCCACCTGAGGCTTGGGTGTTGCTCTGCAGCCGCCAGAGGCAGAGCATCTCTGGATAACACATGTCCTAAGGTTCTAAGTCAGCCTTTTTTATCAGAGATGCCTCCCGAAATTTAAAGATGTACTTTATTATTTTAAAAGTGCTTAAGAGGACAAAAGGAATTATTAATTCAGACTTCCCTGTTTCCTTGGAAGAACTGCAATGAAATGAGAATTTACCAAGGTTCCCCACTAAGAAGTGCTTTTTTTGGTTGAGTGTTTTATAAACGTTAATGGCTGTCTCAATGGTCTTTGTGTATTTGACAATGATCCTTGGTTCTGTGCATCACAAATGGCTTCTCTCTGCTTTGATTCCCAACATCTCAGAACCAAGGATGGTTTCTTGGCTTAAAGAATTTTCACATGTAGAACTGACAAGGTGTACTTTAAAAAAAAAAAAAAAACTCCTCTAAAATTATATCAGTGGACATGTAACCATATCATAAAATGCAGACTGTAATTTTATCCCCAAATGGGATTTCCTTTCATTTGGGCCTGGAATGGCTTTACCACTTAGGTGACAATTGACAAATTTCAGAAACACCATCTCATTGATCTCTGAGTTATATCATGTGGCTTTTCCTTTCTACTCTGCAAACCCTGTGGAGTTTTTCAGTTCCAGATTCCTGCTTGCGAGTGTCTCTGCCTGCTCGTGGAGTCCAGCGTGCTCAAGTGGGAGTTGGTCCACTCGGACCTGGAGACACCGCTTTACCCCAAACACGCTTGCTTGTGGATAAGATAGGCTGTGTGTTCTCGGGTGACGGTGGTGCGTGGCTTCAGTGGCAGTGGAGAACAAGGCAGCGAGTATTAATACTAAAACGTGACTGTTATTCAGAGAGCTGGGCCATCGAGGGGCTGCTTTTTTTTTTAAAAAAAAATTTTAAGAAAATAGTGATCTGGGATCCCAATCTTGCCGATTTCTAGTGTAATTCAGTCTAGCCAGGCTACCGCCTTCAGCAGTGGTTCTTCGACTATTATTTGCAGTTATTTGCATTTTTTCAACGTACCCCAGTCCTCACTAAAGTTGGGAACCTGTTTGAAATAAGAATAAAGCTATTCATAAAAGCCACACTTAAATAGGCCAAGATGTTCTCTAGCTGCATAGTGCACAGCAATCTTGAGCTTGAACAGTAAACTAGAAAGTACAAATGTCCATTCAGCACAAAAGTTAAATATGTGAACGAAACCAAAGAGTCAGGAAGTGACCACCAGGGCACTGGGCAGCCCTCTGGACGCAGCAAAGGCTTTCTTCGTGCGACGGCAGTCGACGTTGGAGGTGGTGCACCAAGAGGCCCCTGCTCTCCTGGAAGGGTGGTTGGTTCTGGGCTGGTTTCCAAGAGCCAGGTTGTTTTTAAGCTGGAAGTGGTCCCCTGCTGTGATGAGTGACAGATGTTCAGAATGGATCTCAGATGAATCTCAGGCCCTTCACAGGCCCCAAACACAAAGCTACTCTATGAATGGAGTTCTTGTTGTTGCACATGGTGGCGGTGACTCTAGCAGAAGGCCAACGGCTTGGCCGGAGTCTCCAAGGTATCCTGGCAAAACTAAGTACTTAAAATAAGATTCTAGACTGCTCTGGGTTCTCTTTTGTTAGTTTCTTTCTTATAGTGAACAAGCTGACTTCTGATTATCCTTTGCAAGATGGTAGATTCAAAGGCAGGATAATTTGCTCTTGAATCATCAGGCTGTGAGGATGAACATGAGGCTAGGGAGAGTCTCTGGGGGCCCGGCCGCTTTCTGTTCCAGTGGTAAGCACAGTCAGGGTCTTGGCCAGGAGGAGATGATAGAGCATCTGATGTCTTTCTGCCAGAAGAGGCTGCTCCACAGAAAGAGAATGCAAAAGGTCCAGCTTTTCTCTGGGCCTCTTTGAAGGTTCTGTTCACACCACCCCCCATGCCCTGCTTAAACTGACTGGAAGTGCCCAACTCTCCTGTTTGATTTAAAGGTCTGCATCCATTTCAGAAATTATCTCCTCTTACTTGTGGCCCCATGAGAGTCCTTTTTGCTCGTGGTGAGGCTGTGGCTGCTGGTTTGCAGTGGGTTTAGGCTCTGGGCTGGAATTGCACTGGAGTTCCTGGCCCATTCTCAGACCTCAAAACTGGTCAGACTAGGGTTATGAATGACAAAGTGAAGCTCTGAGAGGTGGTGTGACTGGTTCTGGGTCACAAGGCTAGCTGGAGGAGTAGCTGGGCCCAGCCCTCAGATCCTCAGACAACCTGTCCGTGCTCTCTCCCTCATGCCTGGCCAAAGTGGGCCCTTTTGTCAGATGCTCTGCTCACCTGTGGAAGTGTCTGGGGCCTGAGTGTAGGCAGGTGGCTCTGAGAACAAGGGACAAAGAGGCCATCAAAGGTGAGTTCTCTGTGGAAGGAGAAGAAAAGGATCACAAGGAACAGGAAGATTATCTAATTCTTGTCCAGGAAGAGGAAACAGGATCCCTCTGCCTCAAGGGGCGATGTCTCCCGGCCATCAGGTGCAGGCTGAGCAGCAGGAAGTGGACACGTGGGCTGTCGAGGAACGTGGCAGGTGGGCTGCTGGGGACCAAGACGCAATCACGCCTCTGTTAACTGTGTGTGCCACTGTTTACTGAGTTGCTGTGGTACTTAGGTTACCAAAGACTCTTGTTAAGAAGGCCCCAGGTTTTTGAAAGTGGTTCTTACCCTGGTTATGATCATTAGTAAACATGTGTCTGCAGGTGAGGCAGAAGCGCTTATTTATATAAACGAAGACAGGCCACCAGCTGAGAAGTGAGCCCTACGGCCAATGCACAATTGTGCGCTCTGGTCACGGTGTCAACGTTGGCCAGTATTTGGGCTCTAGTCGTGGTGTACACACAGCCACCGCAGGCCCTCAGCAGGTGCATTTTGTTTCTCGAATTTTCTTCAGTTCTGACTCTTTGGGCAGTGCTTTGAGCTGTGGGGAGGCCTGGCCTGGGAAAGGTTTTGTTTGAGGATGGAACCCCACAGACAGAAGGGTCAAGAGGAAGGTGCAGCTGAGAGGTTCCACCAAAACTGCTGAGTTTGGAGCAGCCCCCAACTTACTGGGGCAGTGAGGGACGGGCCCGTGACAGCAAGAGGCTTGCTGAGATCTCAGGAGGGCACCCCGGCACCCTGACTCGAACGGTGGCCCTGGGCCTCTTTCTTTTTTCTGGGAGTACCCGAGGGCCTCACAGCCCGAAGACTCATTGGGTGTGGCCAGGGCAATGGGCTCAGGTCACCAAGGTGCCGGGCCCTGCGTGGGGCAGAGCAGGGCATCTGTCTTGAGGGGCAGAGGCCTCTGGCCTGTGAAACTCTCCGCAGGCCTGGAACCAGCTGTGATCCCAGGACAGGCGGGAGGCAAGGCAGCCCCTGGATGTGAGGACAGCTGGGCCTCTCCCCAGTGCAGATGGGAGCAAAGAGCGGTGCCTGCACGATGCAGCTTCCGAGCAGCAGCCGGGCCTGTCCTCTAGAGCTGCGGTGTGCGTGAGCTTTGGGGCAGCTGCCCCCTTTTTTTGTTTTGTTTTTTGTCCTTTACGTGACAGGTGAGGAAAAGTAGTGTTTCCTATGGGTGAAGCGAAGCTGCTGAAATCCCGGTGCTTGGGGCTACAGGAAATCGCTCCCATCGTAGATCACAGGCCGGTCAACTGTCAAGTGATAAAACACTTTTTTGGAGACAAACCTGAGGAAAGAGAAATGGAAAGGGAGGGCGTCACTCTGAGAGCCAGAAGCCCCAGGGTGGTGGCTGCTGGTGGGCCCTCTGTGGTCACTGTGCTGCCCCGGTGGGGGGGTGTGGGTGCCGGAGCCCCATGGGGAGACCTCGAAGGACTGGGCACCTCCCAGAGCGTGTGGCCTCTTCCAGGGCCCTCACCCCATTTCCTGTCTGTCTAGCAGGGTATCTCCCCACAAGGGTCCGTGTCTCGGGACGTCACCATGGACTTTCCTGGGCTGGGGTGCAGAAACGCCCTTTCAATCACAGGCTGTGACCCTCCTGCCCCCCTACCTGGCTGCTCCGGAGCTGCAGGCTGTCAAACTGCACGGTGCGTGTATGTGGGGCGTGGAGTAGCTGGAGCAGGCGATGGGAGCAGGCACAGGATTTCATTCTGATGGGCAGCTCAATCAGTTTTGCCACCCATGGTTTGAAAATCTCACATCAGACCCCTGAGATGGCCTCAATGGGCCAAGGCCAGAGTTTGTCACAGTGCCAGGGCCACCTCTAGTGATACCTGGGAGCCTGTTCAGGGCTTGCTCCGCCCTCGCCGTGCCTCTCCCGGGCCTCCATCCTCCCACAGCGGGGCTCGGTGAGGCAGTGCCATGCTCACTGCTGCTGCATGGAGGAGGGAACTGGGGCTCACCCAAGGCCCACGGTGGGAGGAGCGGAGCTCCTGCCCGGCTGTCCCAACCCACTCTCCTAACCGCTGCCCCACCCTGCCTCCCAGGAGGGGCAGGGCCTCACGCTCCCTCTTGCGGAGAGGCTCCAAAGATAGCTCTCTGGACATGCCAGGACTGTGTCATGAGGTCCTGCTAACTCAAGGTGGGGGTTCGTGGTGTTCCTTTCCATCGGTGAGTACAGGGAGGGCAGAAAGGGGCAAGGGGGGAAGTTCATCCCCCAGCCTCTCCCGGGGTGGATGCTCTCGGCCACACGCCTCGAGAGTTTAAGCCTGGAGGTGGTGAGGGGTGGCACAGCTTTTCCTTAGAGTGTCCTGTCCAGTGATTCTTCTAAAAGTCAAGTGCCCACGTGGGAGGATGTGACCACTAGCTCTGCTCAGGGAAGACGTGGCTAAGCAGATGAGTTAGGTCTCTTTAAAGAGGCAGCCCCAATGAAGGGGCTTATGCTGAAGCCCGGAGTAATGGAAAGGGACAGGTGTCCAGCAGTCCTCGCCACCCTGGCCTCATGCGCATGGCAAATGCACGACCAGTGTCGATCCTCTCTCCCACTGCCTCCCCGCCTGCCCCACGCCCTTCCTCCTACTTCCCACTCTCCTTCCCAGGCTCCTCCCTGCCCACGGCCTGGGGCTTCCCCTCAGCCTGAGTCCTGCTTATCTCAAGCTTTGTCCTTCCTTCTTTCACGCCCCCTTTCTCAGTCATTCGTTCAGTCCTTCTGGACGCAGCACAGGGACTTGCCATCAGAGAAGGCAGAGAGCGTGCACTGGTTAAGAGTCCAGATGCTACGGCCGGGCCACCTGGTTCAAATCTGGCTCCCCCACGAGCTGTGTCACTTGGGAGTGTCACTCTGCCCCTCTGGTCCTCGGTCCCCTCATTGGTGATGTGAGAAGAAAGGCAGTCCCTCCCACATGGGGATGCCGTGGGGCCCGCGTGAGCCGACAGGGCGGGGTGCCTAACATGCCCGGCACGCGGTGAGACCGTGTCAGTTGCAGCCCGTGTGGCATCAAATCTATCGCAAACATTGGAACACATGGTAGAGTGGTCTACAAGCAAAGAATGTTAATAAAAATGACTGATGATGAAATAATTGGTTTTGAGTGTCCCCCTCTGCTCTTGAGAACGGGTGGCACACAGGCACGGGGGACGAGGCGGATCCACCTGGATGCTGGCCAACAAGGCGGCCCCTACCTTGAGAAAGTGTTGTCGAAGATGAGCATGTAGATGCCCGGTGTGTGGACCTTGAGCTGGCCCTGAATGTTCTCCTTGTGGGAATTGCATCGGGTCGTGGGAATGAGGACCTGGGAGACAAAGACGATAAAAGTGTCACAGAGGCTGAGACGGCACCATGGATTCTCTGGGCGGATCCTTTACTTTTTGGGGAGAAGACTGAGGCCAGGGAGGCTGAGTGCTCTGTCTGAGGTCACAGCTGGGCAGGGCTGGGGCTGGGACCGCTCCCAGGAGTGGCAGGTTGCCATCCACACACCCTTAGTTTGTTGATAACTCGTGGATCTGAGCTTCATCCAGAATCAGGACCTAGTCAGCACCTGAGGGAGCAGTCCCCCACCTCCCCTGACCATAGCCAGGGCTAGAACACACCACACCACCTAGGAGCAGCCCCTCTTTGGCTTCAGGAAGTAGGGCCTATTCTAGGTGTGATCCACCTGTCCAGCTGTCTCCTGTTGGTCCCAGCACTGCCCTTGGGTCTCCCAGGACAGGCTGAGTCCTTTTTCCAGATGATGGTCTTTCAGGCACGGAGCTGCCGGGCCCCCTCTCCTCCAAGATGAACGTCCCTGGCTCCACCTGTGGCTTCTCCCTCGGCCCCACCACAGGCCACTCTCCTGGCTGTACCTTGGCTGGTCCACGTGCCCGGGACCCTTTCCTCTTTCCAAGCCTGAGCCTCAGCCTCCTGTCTGCTCTCTGCCTTCTTTGAGAATGAGAATTAGTCCCAGGAGACACTGATTTTTCTCAGGCTATTTCCCAAATGCCTTCGCCGTCAAAGGCCAAATCTGCACAAACGGTATGTGCTGGACTGGGCCAGGGCTGGGGGGGGGGGGTCTCTGGATGGCCAACTTCTTCCCCATAGGGACAGGAGCTTCAACCTGCTCACCTGCTAAGATGTAGGCCTTATTTTAAAACCAAAGATATGACAGGAGGAAAGACAAAGTCAACCAAAATTTTAATTTTTTTCTTTTAGAAGTAACAAGCACCTAGAGGGTGCTGTGTCATAAAGTGTCCCCAAGCCTTGCATTTAGGACTGACTACACATAAATGGTTAATAGACCAGAGAGCTCTATGCACAATGGTGACATTTCAGCAACTTTGAGTTTCTGATGTGGTAAATTACACTAGAAGTGACCATTTTTATTCTTGACAAAATTCAATGTTGCTCCTTTTTCAGAAAGACCATTTTTGTTAAATTTGGTTTTTATCTTTTCCTACTGAACATTTTTTGGCTCATACAGAATGACTGAATCAAAGTAGTTATACAGATGCGATTACTTTTCAACTCAAATTTGAATATAGCTGCATATGTCTTAAAACCCTACATATTGGCCACAAAGTTCCCAAAGTGAAATAAATTCTCACAAAGGGCTCTGTCCTCAAGGATCTTGTGGTTTAATGTAGTTGGCAGACAAGAAAACGTTCGGTTGTGCTGGGGTGAGTGTGCCGTGAGGGGAGAACCAGCAAGAGGTGCCTAAGGCAGCCCCCCAGGTGGGACAGAGAGGAGGCAGAATATCAGGGAAGACTTCTTGGAGGAGGCGACACTGAGCATGGCCAATTTAGCTAGTTAGAGGGAGGTCTGGCTGTTACACGCAGTAGGGGTAACATATTCAAAGGCATGGGAGAACAGCTAGGATTTACCCTCCCAAGAAACAACCAAAAACAGACAAAACATATGAAAAGGCAGTTTTTAAAACACTGGACATCAAGCAATGAAGGACACTGATCCCTGAGAGACAGGTACAAGGTGAGCCCAACAGGTGCCCTAGCTGACTGCTTTCAGAGGAAAAGGGAACAAAAACCAGACGGGACAAATGTTAATAAAAAGCAAATAGCAAGATGACAGACTCAAACCTGACCTTATCAACAATCACATTAAGAATTAATAGTCTCGGCTGGACACGGTGGCTCACACCTGTAATCCTAGCACTCTGGGAGGCCGAGGCGGGCGGATCGCTCAAGGTCAGGAGTTCAAAACCAGCCTGAGCAAGAGCGAGACCCCGTCTCTACTAAAAATAGAAAGAAATTAATTGGCCAACTAAAAGTATATAGAAAAAAATCAGCCGGGCATGGTGGCACATGCCTGTAGTCCCAGCTACTCGGGAGGCTGAGGCAGAAGGACTGCTTGAGCCCAGGAGTTTGAGGTTGCTGTGAGCTAGGGTGATGCCATGGCACTCTAGCCCGAGCAACAGAGTGAGACTCTGTCTCAAAAAAAAATAAAAAAGAATTAATAGTCTCAACATCTCAGTGAAAAAGCAGAGATCATCAGATTGGATGAAAGCAATACCCAACCCTATCAGGCCTACAACAAATGCAATTTAAACATAAAGACACAAATAGGTTAAAAGTAAAAGGGTGCAAACAGATTACCACACTAGCCCACCAGTCCAAGGAAAGCTGGACTGACTGTATTAATATCAAAGTGGATTTTACATCTAAGAATATTACCAGGATAATTTCATGATGATAAAGATGTCGATTCATCAAAAGGACATAATAATCCTAAACGTTTATGCCCCTAATGACAGAGCTTCAAAACATAGGAAGCAAAAAGTAGTAGAATTGCAAGAAGAAATGGACAACTTCATGATTGTAGTTGGAGATTTCAATATCCCTTCTCAGTAACTGATGGAGTCAGTAGACAGGAACTCGACAGGAGACAGAGGGCTGGAACAACACTCTCCACTAACCTGACCTAACGGGCATCTCCAGGACACTCCCCCCAGCAACAGCGGAACACGCATCCTTTCCAAGTACCCTTGGAACATTCACCCAGGCAGGCCACATTCTAGGCCATTAAAAAATAATCCCAAACCCCTCAAACTTAAAAGGATTCAAGTGATACAAAGAATGTTCTCTGCCTACAATGGAATTAAATTAGAAATGAATTGCAGATCTCTGGAAAATTCCAAAATATTTGGAAACTAAATAACCAACTTAAGCACACGGGTCACAGAGAAAGCGAGAGAGGAATCTCGAAGGCACGGGAGGGAGAGAGAGTGAGCAGCGTGCCCTGAAATGACAGCGCCTTCGCTCGGCTGGAAGCTGGGGTGTGTGGTGGTGGTGGTGGGGGGGCAGGACGGCCCAGACGAGCCTGGGGGGGACACAGAGGCGTGCAGAACCTGTGCTGAGGACCTGCTGTGTGTGGGCTCGGTGGCAGCCTCTTGTGCACACAGTATCTCATTTAGTTCCATTAATGTTGCATAACATTCTAATTCCAGCAGGGAAGCCTGGCAGACGGAAGAGTTGGGCCTGTTTCTGTGGTCCCTAACCTAGCAATTCTGAGCCTGGCCTTGGCCCCTCCAGCAAGGGTGTATAGGAAGAGCTGCTGGAGAGGAAGGCTTGCTGTGTCTGCGGGGACACCTGTGCGCCTGCCTTGCACACCTTGCTCTCGGTCCTGGTTCCTCCTCCGACTCCCTCCGAGGCCTGCCCAAGGCAGGCTTGTTGAGCTTCTCTGACCAAAGATGCATCCTGTGCAGAGAGGGCAGGGTCTGGGTCCAATTCTCCGACTTGTCCCCAGGCTTCAGGCCAGCAGTCTGCACACGGGTCACCTCAAGTCCTTGGTTTACTGTTTCTTTCATCAAGTACCGCCCCCAGATGAGTCCGTGACCCTTGGAGGAAGCAGCTCTGGACAGAGGGTGGCAGAGTGGGGGTGTCCGACAGGTGCACTGGCGGTGGAGCTGGCCTCGCGCTGTGCGGCTCCGCCTGCCTGGGTGCTTCTCCGCTGAGCACACTCCCCACCGAGCCTCAAGACTGCTGCTCCAAGATCCTTCCAATGTGGCCTTCAGGATTGGCCCAGGGTCTTTCTTCCCCAATTGCTGTCCCCAGGCTGGGCTGGGCCCCTTCCCAGGAGCACGCACAGTGCTTGCTCACCCGTCATGACATGCGCCAACTGGAGTCACAGATGCCCATCTGCTAGGGTCTTTCTCCGATTACACCATGAGCTCCTCAGGGGTGGATCCCACATTGTTCCTTCATTCACTCCCCCGGGGACCCTACAGAGCCCACACACAGCAGAAGCGCAGTAAACAGCGGTCAGTACACAGCACGCAGACTGTAGTACACAGCACGACTCCTTGTGTCTACGCCTCCACGATCACACAACCCGAGTGTGGCAGTGTCACTGCACCTGTCATTTCCTATAAGGCCCCGGCTGGTCAGGAGAGCACTTGGGGAGACCTCGGGATAGATGCTGAGGACGTGTGTCTGGGGACAGGCTGCCCAGGCTTGCATGTGTTCAGGGGACCTCAGGCACAAATAACAGCTGTCCCATTTCTGATGACAGTGGGCCAGTGAAGGGCAGGGGAGCACCTGAGCACCCCTGACGTGGGCCTCTTCTGCCCCCTGGTGTCCACAGTAGGGAAAGACAGTAGTAGTTACAACCTGGGGAAGGCCCTCTGGAAGGCTGACATGAGGAAGTCTTCGCCAGGTCCCCAGGCTCCTGATTTCCGGGTAGAACCACACGGGAATCCCAGGCTCAAGGGGACTTGGAGGTTGAGTGACCGAGTAAGGAGAGAGGCCCAGCCCAGCCATGTGTGGGCAGCTGGAACAGCAAAGCTTGGACCCTTGATTTTGTCACTTCCCCCTCTCCCTGCCACAAACACTCACCAGTGTCTACCCTGGTGGACTCCGTGCTGGGCACTTGGTAGGCCTGGGGAACATGGGGGACACAGCATAGGTGCTGTGGTAAGTTCCTGGCGGTGGCCAAACTGTGCCATGGCTACTGTGGCCCAAGGCAAGTCACTCTGCATCTTAGTTTTCTCATTTGTAAATTGGAGCCAACATTTGTTTCAAGGAGAAAGAGTGTGCACAGACAGCAGGGGCTGGATCCAAAACCCCTCTCACATGGGTCACACGGATGAGCTCAGACCACAAGCACCAGGACCTCCTGGGTGGAGATTCCGAACTGCTCAGGAAGGAAGGGCTCCCGACCTAGGGATGGGGCGCTGGCTGCAAGCCCCCAAAGAAAAGTGGGCAGAGTAGCGTGGTTTTAAATAAGAAAGAACATGAGACCCCAATAACCAAGGCCAACCCATGGGAAGAATTACATTTTAAGAGTGAGTTTGAAAAGAAGAGAAATGACAGAGCAATCTCTGTAACGAGGAGATTCCAACAGGGCAGGATGGCAGGAAAGCAAACCCAGACGGTACACGTTCCGCTACGGGGATGCCAGAGCCAGAGCAGGGACTTGCCAGGGGCCCACTGTGCCTCCTAGACTGGCCCTCCTGCTCCTCTGGGCCCTCCTCACCCCTTGGGGGCACCCAGTGGACCAAGTGCGTGAGGGGACTAATGGATGTTACTGCCAAGACTTCAAACTGCTCTTCTCTGTCTTGGTCCCTGCCATTCTTGCAAAATGGAGATTTCTGTAGCTGTATTTTCAGCCTCGGATGCATTTCTGCTCTAGTCCAGCATGTCCCACTGCCCTCACCATTGCTTCCATGCAGAACGATTCAAGTGGAACTTGTGTTTTCACCCAAACCAACCCTCCCCCGCTCCACTGTCCCTCTGCACCCTCCCCCCGCAGAGATGCAGGCATGGAACTCAGACCCCAGGGAGGGGCTCCCTTCCTCCTCACCCGGGACTGAATTAGCCACACACGGAGCCCCGCTCAACTCTGTCCTTGAGCTCTGGATTCCAGTCCCTCCTTTCCACTCTGGCTCAGTGGTTCTCAAGCTTGGCTGCTCACTGGAAGCACTCAGGGATGCCTGGCTCCTGGCCCTAGAGACTCAGATTTGGTGGCCGGAGTGTAGTCTCAGGAATGAGGTTTTAAAAATCTCTCCAGGTGTTTCTAATGTGTACCAAAGTTGAGACCTACCGCCCAGGTGCTGTCAACATTCCATGCCCAGAAGGTCTTAGGAGAACTGGTACCTCCCACCAGGATTTCAAGCTTGATCACCCAAGTGACACCAGGGTTGTCTCTACTGATGTCCTTGCATGTGAGATGCTAAAGCTGTAAGCCAATAACCAGAGCCAGAGAGGTCACCACTGCTCAAGGTGACCCATTCATTCCTACTTTGCACAGCTCTGCTAAAAATGAGTCTGAAACTGAGTCATATGTCTGTATTCCTCTAAGTTTCACCTACCAATCTATCCCAAGGTCAGACTGCACCTGTATGACACAGGAGTGACCTTCAGACATTTGAAGACAGTGCTCCTGACCTCTCTGGGTCTTTCCTTCCCCAAGCTGGACAAGCCTCAGGTGCTTTGCCTGCTCTGCATGACACAGCTCAGAAGATTCCAGATAAGACCTGCCCAGCAGAGGGCAGAATGGCCACCTCCCTGCTCTGGGAGAGGCCTAGGCAAGCATCCTGATGTGTGTAAGGAGCCACAGGCAGGGACCTGGCCTTACCTTACACTGATCCAGGGGTGTGTCCTCAGCCTCCTGGAAGACCACACTGAAGGAGATGCTCTTGGGGTCAGAGGAGAAGACCCAGCTGATGGTGAGGCCTGCCTCGGCCACGGTGATGGGGATCAGGCTGTAGGTACTGGACCTCACAAACAGCTCCCTGTTGCCCTCCCCGAAGTTGGCAATCTCTTCCACTGTGAGGGGTAATTTGATCCTAAAAAAAAAATGCATAGAAGGCAAAGTGCATTGACTGGGCAAAGTGTCTGCACCCACTGGCCAGGTCATCTGTGGCTCAGAGGTGGCTAGAGACCTCGGAGGCTCCTGGAAGGACAAGCCCTGGGTAACCTTGACCAACATGCTTAATTTTGGGATGCACAACTCACTCCAACAAATGTTTCCTGAAGGCTCACATGTTTCCTGGCTTAGTTTTAGGTACCAGGGACATAGCAGTAAAAAATACAGATGGTAATCCTTGCCTGTGCAGAGCTGAAAGCCCATGGCCTGACCTGCTCCGTGGACAGGAAGTCCGTGCCAAGGCTCAGCCCCCTGTCGCTTTCCTGAAGCTGCCCTGCCGCTCAGCGGTCCACGTCCTCTCTGCCCTTTCTCCTTCCGGTTCCGTGTCCCCCTTTCATCTAACTAGTCCTACATGGGCACCCTGACCTTTTCTTAATGCCAACATCCCAGACTCTTCACATTGGGGTGTTACGATGGTGTAGGGAGAGAAGCTTCTTGGGGCTGTCCCTTGTTCTAACTCTCACTAGGTGGATAAGAGCCTCTTCCAGAAGTTTCCAGGTTTTATAGACAGTGAGCTCCTCTGCAGGACCCAGAGTGTGATGTGAAGAATACAAGGTGAGGGAGGAGTCAAGAGACCTGCCTCTTTCGTATCTGCTGCAGGGCTCACCCTCTCATAAGCCTTAGTCTCCTCATCTGCAAAACAGGGACGGCCGTGCCTGCCTCACGACTGGGGTGAGCATTAGATTTGAAGATGAGCTTGACGTGAACGTGGAAATCTCAAGGCCCCTCCCAGGCTGAGCGGCACCCCTCTTGCACCGTGCAACTCTGGAGGCAGCAAGGCCAGCTCAGGATCATGGGGACAGGGCAGAACTGCAACTTGGGAGTGGTGTGACCGTGGCGAGTCACTCTCTCTCTATCAGCCTCAGTTTCCCAACTGTGAAATGGGAAGGTGGCAGCCACTATGGGCCAGGCCCTCTGCTCAAGAACTTCATGTGTTAGCACAGTGGCTCGGTGAGGAAGGCGTGCTGGTTTTCATTCTACAAAAGAGGAAACTAAACTCAAAAAGATTAAAAAACTCAATTCAGGTTCACACAGGTCTAATGCATAGCCATCATCTTTCTCCTTCACCAAAATACCTTTTTTTTTTTTTTTTTTTGAGACAGAGTCTCACTTCTGTTGCCTGGGCTAGAGTGCCGTGGCGTCAGCCTAGCTCACAGCAACCTCAAACTCCTGGGCTCAAGCGATCCTTCTGCCTCAGACTCCCGAGTAGCTGGGACTACAGGCATGTGCCACCATGCCTGGCTAATTTTATATATATATTTTTTTAGTTAGCCAATTAATTTCTTTCTATTTATAGTAGAGACAGGGTCTCGCTCTTGCTCAGGCTGATCTCGAACTCCTGACCTTGAACAATCCACCCCTTCTGCCTCCCAGAGTGCTAGGATTATACTCGTGAGCCACCGTGCCTGGCCCAAACTACCTTTTTGTGGAGACAATATTATATATGACTGCTCCCATTTAACACAAGGGAAGAAACTAAAGCTCAGAGAGGTTAGGTAACTTGCCCCAAGACTGCACAGCAAGTAAGTGGTGGCGCTGAAAGTTCTACCTGCCCCCAAAGCAGTGGAGAGGAACGGAAGTAGTCCCCAAAGCTATGCTAAAGAGAAGAGTAACCAATGATTTAAAAAACCCAAATGCTCTAAGAACAGCTCCGATACTCCCCTTTGGGAGAATTTAATTCAGTGCAGTACTTCTCCTTGTGTTAATTTTACCTATATTTCTAATTAAGAGTCCTTGCCCAATATTTACAATTTTCAAGAATCTGAGGGCTGGTGTGGGGGCCCATTTTCGGAAAAGAAGTCTTTCTTATAACGTGAAAATCTTACTGCATTACCACATAAAGCTACTTACTCTGACAGAGTTCCTGGTCGATGCTAGGTCATTTTTTGATTCTCCCCTGGCATCCAGTTACCTGGAGTGTGCCTAAGTCTCTTACCACTCTGGACATCATCTACTCAGTGAGAAGGACAATTCCCAGTCTCTCCAGAGGAAAAAAACAAATCAAGGTTTTCATTTATGTTCAAATATAATCTTAAATAAAAGAAGCCTACTGTCTACAAGATTCATGACACAAGTGTAAATTGTATCAGGTGACCCCAGAAATTCTCGTTTACATGAGCCAAGGAGGATGACCGAATTCTCCATATTCTGAGATGATCCCAACCTTCTCCATGTTTTCAGATTCTCTTGCAGTGTGGTTGCCAAATTTTAGCTTGCTGTCACTCTCTTTCAAAGAGGCATAAAAAAATAAATTTCAAGGTACTGTTATTCTCCTTGCATTTTACTCACACGTGCAGCCGACCTATTCTCTGTATTCATATTGTACTGTTCTCCTTAAGGATCTGCCTTGGATTCTGTGTGTTTTAATTATTTCTTAATCTCATGGTATTTCTCATCCCTTAAAGGTAAGTTTTTTAAAAGTCTTATTTATTTATTTATTTATTTTAGACAGAGTCTCACTCTGTTGCCCGGGCTAGAGTGCCGTGGCATCAGCCTGGCTCACAGCAACCTCAAACTCCTGGGCTCAAGCAATCCTCCTGCCTCAGCCTCCCGAGTAGCTGGGACTACAGGCATGCGCCACCATGCCTGGCTGATTTTTTCTATATATTTTTAGTTGGCCAATTAATTTCTTTCTATTTTTAGTAGAGACGGGGTCTCACTCTTGATCAGGCTGGTTCTGAAATCCTGACCTTGTCCGCCCGCCTCGGCCTCCCAGAGTGCTAGGATTACAGGCGTGAGCCACCGCGCCCCGCCTTAAAAGTCTTATTATGAACAATTTCAAACATCTCCCTGCTCTTCCCCACTAAGTGCAATGAAAGAACTTGAAAAGAACTCAGCAGACAAGTGTAGCATAACTGAAGGGTAGGAAAATGAAGGCAGGCTAGGGACCTTGGGACTTGAGGAAAGTCACAATAGCTTGGTATCTCTGAGTCCCACCTACATATAGTCAAAAACCACTCGTCCTACTAAGAACCAAGAAAATCACAACTTGAATGAGGAAAGACAACCCACAGAAGCCAACACGGACATCCATCAGATATGGGAATTATATGTCAAGGCTTTTAAAGCAGCCATCACGCCTGTAATCCTAGCACTCTGGGAGGCCAAGGCGGGGCGGATCGCTCAAGGTCAGGAGTTCAAAACCAGCCTGAGTGAGACCCCCGTCTCTACTAAAAATAGAAAGAAATTAATTGACCAACTAAAAATATATACAGAAAAAATTAGCCGGGCATGGTGGCGCATGCCTGTAGTCCCAGCTACTCGGGAGGCTGAGGCAGGAGGATCGCTTGAGCCCAGGAGATTGAGGTTGCTGTGAGCTAGGCTGATGCCACGACACTCACTCTAGGCTGGGCCAAAAAGTGAGACTCTGTCTCAAAAAAAAAAAAAAAAGCAGCCATCCTAAAAAGGCAAAATAACTTCACTAAATGGGCTCAACCACAGAATGAATGAATATGACAGTTAAACCTAAAGAGAAAAAAAAGGAAATTCCTCACTCTGAACAACACAGGGAAAAGAGATTGAGGGGAGGGAGGGGAAGAACAGAGTTTCAGCTTCAGGAACCTGCAAGACAATAACAAAAGATCTAATATTTGTATCATTGTAGTCTCAAATGCAAAGGAAAAAGAGAGTATATCTGAAAAAAATTTCAAAGAAATAATGGCTAAAAATTTCTCAAATTTGGTGAAAGACATAAGCCTACAGATTTCAGAGTTGAGCATATCCCAAATAGAAAAAAAAATCCAAAGCAATTCATGCCAAGATCTATTATAATTAAACTTCTAAAAACAAAAGACAAAGAACATATCTTGAAAGCAGAGAGAAATGATGTGTTATCTATAGGGAACACCAATTTGAATGACAGGGGATTTCTCATCTAAATCCATGGAGGCCAGGAGGAAGTGGCATCATTAGTTCAAGTGCTGAGAGAAAACTGTCAGCGGTGAATTCTACAGCTGGCAAAATATCCTTCAGATATTTCGTCAAATCCAGCCGTGCATGAAAAGAATTAAACACCACAGCCAGTTGGATATGTCCCAGGTGTGCAAGGCTGGTTCAATGTTTGAAAATCAATCAGTGTAATCACTACATCAATAGGCTATAGAAGAAAAAGCCTATGACCTTATCAATTGATGCAAAAACAACATTTGACAAAAATTCAGCACCCATTCATGATTATTCAAGTTCTGTTTTATTGTTTCTAATGGTCACTGCTATGAGTAGCATGCAAGGAGCATTCTAGTAGCTTTATCTTTGCATATCCAATCATTATTTCCTTAGAATTGATTCCCAGATATAGGCTTATTGGGTCAAAGGGAAAACAGAATACTTGAGCTTTTGGTACATCCTGCAGCCAAGCTGCTCTCCAGAGAGGGTGGCCCAGACACTTCACACCCCCGGCATCAACAGCAAGTGAGAGAGCTAGCTCTCTACTTCCTCCTGTTTGGTCTGCCCCATAATTCGATACAGTGTTTGTCCAAGTGTGATCCAAGGATATCTAAGAACTGGTTGAATAAATTACCTATTCTCCCACAACCACATCCGACCCTTAAGGAATTCTCTTGGTACCATTTCAAAATAGATCCAGAATCTGCCCTCGTCTCTGCCAGTCCTCGGTCCAAGGAACCAGGATTCCTACAATACCCTCCCAACTGGTCTCCACACTCCTGCCCTTGCCCCTCCATCATCTATTCTCCTCATGGCAACCAGAGTGCTCCTTTTCCGAATATAAGTCAGGTTAAGTCACTCTTCTGCTCTAAACCCCAATTTTGGGGTCCTGCTTCCCTCAGATTAGAAGCCAAAGTCCTTACAATGGCCAACAGGGCTCTATGTGATGCAGACCCTCCTTCCCTTTCTGACTCTGTCTCCCTTGATCTCTCTGCTTCAGGCATGCTGGTCCCTTTCTCGGTCCTTGAACAAGCCAGGCACCAACCTGTCTCAGGGCCTTTGCACTGACTGTGCCTGTGGCTGGAAATGCTGTTCTCACAGATACATGCCTGGCTACTCCACCTCCTCCTTCAAGCCTGATCTTCTTAGTGTTACTCTATTTAAACCTGCAAATCCCCCTCCTCTCTTATTTTACTCTGGGTTTACTTTTTTCATAGCAAACACCACCTTGTAACATACTATCTAATAGTTACTTACTTACCTATGTTTATTGTTTTATTGTCTGTCAACCCTTGCTGGAATATTCCAAAAAGGCAGGGATCTTTGTTTATTTTGTTCACTGACATGCTCTAAGCACACAAAACAGTATCTGTCTCGAGGGGGGAGGGGGGACATGGGCAATACACGTAACCGTAATATTTGTACCCCCATAATATGCTGAAATAAAAAAACAAACAAACAAACAAAAAACAGTACTGGCACATAGCAGATGATGCGTAAATATCTGTGAATGAATAACTGAATCTATTCCATGACAATTATGTAGCCATTGGGCACAAAGCTGGAAAAACTGATGACATGAGAAAATACTCATGCTACAGTAAGTTTAAAAAGACTACAAAATAAGATTTAGAGTATTTGTTTATATCAAAAAATTATATGTATATATGTGTACAAAAAAGACTGGATGGCTAGGCCAGGCGCAGTGTCGCATGCCTGTAATCTCAGCACTTTTGGGAGGCCGAGGCAGGAGGATCACTTGAGGCCAGGAGTTTGAGGCTGCAGTGAGCTATGATT
>VBSM01002035.1:5255602-5282494 GCA_008086735.1 Cheirogaleus medius | reverse complement strand
TATACCTAAAAAAAAAAAGCCCAAATGGAAGCCCTCATTGGTGCCAAGTTAAAGCCTCCAGGTGGTCCCCAGCTCCGGCACCTCCCCAATCCCAAGCCTGAGAAAGGCCCAGGCGGCAGCTGGCACTTACATCAGTTCTGCAGACTTCAGCAAGTAGATTTCTGCATCCTGCCCCACAGGCATGTCTTCAGTGTCCTCAGGAGTTACCGAGTTGGACGTGGTATCCCTGAAATGCCACAAACGAGGACACGGCTGTTTAGCTATCAGCACGCAGGGTCCCACAACCTGGGTTCCACAGTCTGGGAGTCATGTAGTCAGACCCAGAATGCAGAGGGAACCTTAAATCACAGAGGTCCTGACAGAGGCCCCAAGAGACTCTGTGGGTAGAGGGAGGGCCACAGGGGCCGGGGCCGGGGCCAAGCAGGCGGGAGGGGGAAAGACAACAGGGCAGCGGTGATGTTCCTGATGTCCTCCTGTTGGGTGTAGGGAGGGCCGTCCTGTCCCACGCCAGCAGAGCTAACGCCATGGGGCCCAAGTATCAGCACCACTGATTCCTGCCTTCCCAGTGCCAGGACTAGAGGTCGCGCTGGCCCATCTCTGGGGCACAAGCACAGGGCAGGCAACAGTGTGGCCAAGGCGGAGGTGGTGAGACAGGGCCACACATAAAGGGGGTGGGCCCGACACATCTCCCTTTCCCCTCAGGACTATGATCACCCATGCGGAGCGCCAGCAGCGGGAGCCGGCAGGGCAGGCGAGCACCACACACTGTCTCCCTGTCTTAGAAAGTCACCGTGTATTTCAGTGATAGATTAAAGGCTCCATGAAGCCCTGCAGTAAGGATGTCTATTAAATTTTAACTCTAGCGTTCCTGTATTCACTTAGCCAAGGAATATTTGTAATACCTACTGAATTACTGATCCTCAGAACATACTGGCAGATTACAGTCACTGCACTTCACTGATGGGGACACAGAGGCCCAGGCAGCTCCTCAGAGACAGGGCTGGAGCCAGAACCAGATATCCTGAGGGGTGGGGGCAGGCTGGCATCTGGAGTATTCCCACCCCCAGGGCAGTCCGGATCATCAGGAACTGACCAGCGCCCACGTGCCTGCACGCGGTTCAAGTCAGCCTGGGACAAGTGACAGCTTCAGAAACAGCCTACCCTTCTGGGGACACAGCGCCACCAGCCCTGAGCAGTGGGGCTCCCTCTAGCTGGGGGTCACTGTGGACCCCGAGGGCAGGAGAGGTGGTATGATGGCAGGTGGGGTCCCTCCATCATGGTTCCAGCCTCATCTCTGTGACTGTGTGACTTCCGGTGAGCCCCCTTCTCCTCTGATACCTCACTCTTCTCTTCTCTAAATGGGAGAAGGAATAAAAAAGTAAATAAATAAATGAGAGATGGAGATGGAACCAGATGGGCTCTAGGTTCTGCTGGCTTGAGAAGGCTGTAAGCTTTGAAGGACTCGGAGGAGGCAGTTTATGGAGGCCACTGGCTGGGAAAGAGGTGGGCTCGCTTGGGTCAGCAGCTCCCCGCCCTTGGCCTTCTCCGCTCTTCCCAGGGAAGGTGCAGGAAGAACATGTCCTGCGGGACCTGCTGCTGCCAAGGGCAGGCCTTGTCACTTTGGTGCTTCCTTTTCCCCCTGGCCCCGGCCCCAGCGGGGCTGATCTCGCCCTGCCTAACACCTCCTTCCTGTTGCTCTTCCAGCCACCGATTCCAGCCCTCCAGCCCTCCCCCCGGGACAAGCAGAATCACAGAATGTCAGTGCGCAAAGCAGCTGGAGACGTCTCGTCGACCACCCACTGGACAGCGGGAGGCAGAGGCCCAGGCCTGCCTTGTTTCATTTGCTTTCATCCTTGTCCAAAGTGCAAATACCATAAATGAGATAAAGAACGGAGGATGAGAAACTCTAAAAACAGAAGTTCTCCCAATTTTCCCGCATTTAGGATAAAAGATGTCCTAATTTATCATTCCCTCTCTTCCTCTATCACCCTCCTCTCCGACCACCATGAAGACAGACACACCTGACTATGAGCAGGTGTCACAGAGTGGGCTTCCCGGCTCCGCTGGCCCTGGCGAGGCCCTGCGTGATGGAGGCGGGAGTGTGGATGGGTAGGTGACACGGTCTCAAAGGTGATGACTAGGGCAGAGGGCTTCCTTTCCAGTGGATTTTCAAACTGTGGGTCACGACCCATTTAGTGGGCTGTGAATCAATTTAGTTGATAAAAGAAATGGAATAAAATAGAAAATATCGAATGCAAGAGTATACGGCATGGTGTGGGGATAAGCATCTACGAGGCTCCCGTTCTGACCTTATGTATACACACAGACACGCTGAGTAGCCATGGAAAATGTATTTCTTACCGGGGGAGGCGGTAGAAAACGTTCAAGCAACTCTGTGAGAGGACGTCAAGGGCTTAAAAAAAGTTTGAGAATAACGGGCGACTAAAACAAGGCCACTAGAGGGCACCTCCCTCCTCCAATAGCCATTTCCTTTCCTTGCTGTTGAGGCAGTTTCCTCAGAAAGGACGCCCGATAAGCTCGCTGTCCACAGGACCTTCCTCCTCCTCCCCTGGCCCGGCATGGGAGCCTACTGCTAGCTAAGGTGGCATGCCACCACCCTTTCTGCTGAGCTCGCGTCCCTGAGCCTGTGGCCAGCCAAGCTTGCACGCGAGCCCACGGATGTGCCTGTCCCTTAGGGGGTGGCCATCCTGGCGTTCCTGGCCACCCTGCTGTGCACAGTCTGTGCTCCATAAATGTCGAGGCACACAGGTGCCTCAGGATAAGGTTCTTTTCCGTCCCAAATGCTGCCAAAGGAGGACATAACAAGACTCCACTTTAGAACCGGGTCAGAAGAAAGCGGTGAGCACAAACGAGGTAGACGCTGAGAGAGGCAGCCCCCGGCAATGCAGGCCAGGGGTCCACACCTCGTGGGGTTGCAGGGAGGTCCCTCTAGCTTGGTTTCTACAGACAGAATCTATAGTATTTCCCTGTCACAAATCAGATTGCCTTAGCTTGTTTTTCATTTCATTGCTGTACGTGAACCGTGCAGACTGCCGGGGGAGCAGGCTCTCTGCTGGTGTAGACTGCCTGGCCGAGGGGGGAATGGACACCTAGAAGGTCGCCAGGCCCGAGGCGCCTTGCTGCCAGTCTTCCTCTGAGGGCTCCACCTAGCCTGCCTCGCTGCTCTGCTTGACGACACGGGCTCCGACAGCCCCTCTGCTCGGCCTCTGTCTGTGAACAGTCTCCTGAGAACTGGCCAGGCCTTCAGTTGAGAACTGCACAGAGGACTACTGAGACTTCAGTTCATCAGAGAAATTACACTGAAGATTTGGGGCTCCTTGGTAGCACTGGTCACACTTCAAGTGCTCAATCGTTACATGGGATGACGGCCACCGTGGGGGACAGTGCAGGGACAGAGCACCTCTGTCACAGAAGAAGGCTCCATTGGCCAGTGCGGGTTTGGAGGGCTGGGCTGAACTACACCATGCGTCACCTCCACTCTGGGAGCTGGGGGCATTTTTTAATATTGTTATTAAATTATCTTATTATTATTAATTTTATTAAATGTATTTATTTTGCTAGTCAGTTGCTAGTAGTTTTCCTTTGAGTCACTGGCTTCCTTTTTGCCTAAAAACCGAGTGAAGGAGAGCACATTTGGTATTTTGCTTTCTGATTACTTGGTGACTATGGTCTGACCACAGCCATCACCTGGGGCGCTGCTGAGCACGCCATGTCCAACTCGGCTGCTGATGTCTGGTGAGGGTACTTTTCTGGGGAGTCTTGAGTCATTAATCCACCCGCCACAGCCCCATCATCCACCAAAGCCTTGCAGTTAAGACTGTTCTCCTAGCAGCAGCAAATGCGTCACCCCTGGGCCCTGGAACTGAAATCCTAATGGCTCTGGCTCCAGAACGCCAGGTCTCTGGGCAAGTGGAGCAGGGCAACAGCCTGACTTGCATCCCTAACCTGCGGCAGGGATGCCTGCAACTTCGCTTTTGTTCTTCCCACAATTCCATTTCGAAAATGTTTAAGTATTTTCTGGGAAAATCTAAGACACATAAGATTGGAACTCACCCTTAAGAAGTTTAGAGTTTTGTTTTAAAGAAAATAAATGTCCTTGAAACAATTAACACGACCAACTATATATATATATATATATATACATATATATCAGATATAATAATAGAAGTTATTATTCTGTAAAGTGCTTGAAATAAAATTTTGACACAAAAACTATGAGTGGCTCAGTTCCTCAAATTTAGCTGCAAGTCTTCTGTACTATGCAGAAGTTTCTGTTAGAGGATGGCTGTGTTAAACGCACCATGCTTTCTCAAATACACATATTCCCACACTTGCAGGCACACCCAGTCATGGAGGGCGCCAGGTGCAGGCCCCCACGGCCCCCACCTCCGACCCCCGCTGGAGTAGCAGGATTGCTGAGAGAAGAGCATGGCCAAGCATGCTGGGCAAGGCTCAGGCCATTCCAACACCACCTTGTCCCTGGGAAAAACTCACCTCTCAAAGCTTAAGGATTCCTAAGTGTCAAGCAGGCTTACTCTAAACGGCTGTCTTGCCCTGGAAGGTCTCTTTCGGGACGAGAGCTTTGGCTCATCTCCCCCTCAGTATTAGATTCAGCCTGTGCCTTTCCTCATTCATCCAGCATTCCCTGCATCCATCTGTCCATCGGTTTATAGTGTATGCAGCCTCATGGTTCCATGTCCGTAAGAACACCTCACTCATTTGTAACAGTTTGGTAGAAAGGACAGTTCGAACCAGTTCATTCAAAAAAAGCCTGAAAACCCACTAGAGGTATTTAAATCTTTTACCAGGGGCCCCTGGGATAGCTCCATACTCAGAAGAGCATGGCAGGGAACACTGGCTTTGTAGTTAGACCCTGGGTGACCATGGGCACATGAGTGTTCTTGGGCGAATGAGCTAATCTCTCTAATCTTCCGTTTACTCATCTGTGCATGACTAGGATTAGACGGCTGTACACGGGAAGCACCCAGCACAGGGCCAGGCTTATAACAGACCTGAGAGTTAGTCTCCAGATCCCGGGACTGCTCCTGGTCCCTGCTCCCAATGCCTGACACCTGTCCTTAGGAAGAGCCACATGAGAGGGTTTGTCCAGCAGGTGGGAGAGAGCACAGCCTTGGGGGCAAGCAGGCTAAATGGGAGTGCAGAGTCAAGAAGGGAGGCCTGGTGCCTCAGCAAGAGGGTAGCTGCTTCTGGGAAAGCAGAAACAGAGTCCACACCTCTCCCCGGCGCCCTCTCCACTAGGAGGTACTGGGGAAGGTGACCCAGGCAGACACTCCTCCAGTTCCTGCCTTCCAGTGTTATTTCCCAGAAGGGTCAGCAATGTTGGACCATAAAGACTGACAACTATAACTATGCTGAGATCAAGGTGTTCAACATCTGGGGAGTTCCAGGTATAGAGAGGACAGCCCCAAGAAACCAGGTAATTCCAGCCAGGACAAACAGAGGAGGTGAGCACTGCCTGCCAAGGGGCCTGAGTGGTGTGGACTTTGGAGGCATGGCTACACTGGGCTCTCGGGCAGACTCATCGCCTAGAAGCCATCCAGTCCATTGGTCTGGTAGTGACAGAGACCTGAGTTTTTACCTTCAAATTGCCAGTTACTAGCTGTGTACACGTGAGGCTATTATTCTGGTTATGGTCCTCAGTGTTCTCGTCTATAAAATGGGGATAATACCCACTTTGTAGAGCTGCAATGAGGCCCGGGGCTGTCGTGTATGTTGGGATGTATGCACACACAGAACTCAGCCCACAGCAGGCACTTTGCATTGCCCATACCCAAACCATTCCAAAGAGATGTCTGACTAGCAAAAGAAATAATTTTAAGGTACAAATGCCACCATCTTCAGTGGACTACCACAGCCAAACCTACTTCCTTTTGGTTTACAAGTAAAACCCTCTCAAGTCCCAAGAGAAGAAAAAGCCCGCAGCCAGAATGAAAGGCGTAGAGGGCATCAGAGTCACTGAAACGTATCTCTGACCAAATTACACGGTGCAGCTTGGTCATGTGGATTCTGATCTGAAGGATGGGCGTGGGGGTGGGTCTCTTATAGTAAACAACCGAGGCCTCTTAAAAAATACTCAGCGGAAGCATGGACCACATCACAGAGAAGCAGAGACAGACCTGGCTTCGAGAGCAAGCTCATCTCTGGAACAAACTGACGAAGCTTCTCTGCTGGTGAGTCACTTGTCTCCTCTTTAATATTTAAAAGAAGAGAGGGAGTCTAACCCCATGGATTGTTGGGGTTGTCAGGTTCCTACCTGCAGCAGGGCACGGTGCAAAATACCCAAGCTAGAGGTCCTAACTGCTCTTCTTTTTTTTTTTTTTTTTTTTGAGACAGAGTCTCACTCACTCTGTTGCCTGGCTAGAGTGCAGTGGCGTCATCGTAGCTCACTGCAACCTCCAACTCCTGCACTCAAGTGATCCTCCTGCCTCAGCCTCCCAAGTAGCTGAGACTAGAGGCGTGCATCATGATGCCCAACTAATTTTTTCTATTTTTTAGTAGAGACGGGGTCTGGCTCTTGCTCAGGCTAGTCTTGAACTCCTGACCTCAAGCAATCCTCCTGCCTCGGCCTTCAGAGTGCTAGGAGTACAGGCGTGAGCCACCACACCCAGCCTCAACTCTCTTGATTCAAATCTATCACTCACATTTGCTGCTGTAAGAGTTAAATTAGAGAAATGTGAAAACTAAACATGAATTTGGGGCACACAGTAAGTGCTTATAAGCTGACGGTCCTGCTAGTAGTGGCGTAATCAGGCAAACCCAGGGAGACAGGGAGAGTCTAGTCATTGTATTTATTCACTGAACAATCTGTTTTCATTTCTTTTGCATTTTATAAGGCAAACTGTTATTGCAGACTATCGTCTACCTTTTTTTCAATACAAATCAATATGCTGCTATAGAAACTTTTTAAGTATAGAAAAACATGAAGAGAGGAAATAAGTCACCATAACTCCACCAACCAGAGGCCAAGTATTGATAAAATTTGGTCATTTTTCTATATTTTTAAAGATAAAGTCAAAATACTACAGTTTATCATGGATGCTTAAACAAGGGTCCACAGAGTATGTGACAGAGGGCTTCAAGGGGTTCATGAACTCCCAGAATTGCAGGCCTCTGTGTGCATGTGTACATTATTTCTGAGAAAAGATCTGAAGCTTTTATGAGATTCTCAAAGGAGTTTATAACTTGAAAAGGTTAAGAATCACGGTTAATTTTATATCCTTTATTTTATATCCATTTATTGTAATAGTAATAGCTAATACTTATTTTGCTGATTTACTTTGTGTTTATACTGTTCTGCGCAATTTAAATGTATTGCATTTTCCAAAATCATTAAAAGTGCTTCCTAAACATTTCAGTCATATTCCATTTTATGTCTGAATTATAATTTGCTTCATTTATTATCAGACTTTTATAATATTTCAAAAGTTGCATATAATTAATTATTTTTAATTATCAGAAATCAACATAAAATTTTGATTATACAAGATAAGGAAATGAATGTTTTTAACCTTTTCTAGAAGGGAAGGTAATTTTTGATACTCTACCTGCACAGAATTGTCCAGTCCCAATCTGCTAACATAATACTAAAGTTTACCAATTATTACAAATGAATGAGCACGGATCCTGTGAGGAAGCATGCAATGGCAGCATAAGGGTCCAGCAGAAGCTGGACTAGGAGGATAACAAAAAAGGCAAGAGTAAGTCAAGCAATAACAGAGAGCTGAATGTTATTCTTGCACGAAGCTGAGCCACCTGTTTCATATTTTAAATGATGAAAAAAATGTTTTTGTCCCCATGTGAGGCAATAACATACACATCATCATCTGACCTACTTAATCTAATACCCCAGAAAGCCTGTGGGGCAGGAAGCCTACTGGCTCACCTATCATCCTTAGAGATCTAATATTTGTGTTTGAGGGTAGAGACTATTTATTGAGTAGTCTTACCCCAAAGGCAAGACCCTTCCTTTCTGGAGAGCAGGGGGCTTCGGCCCCAGGAAAGACCGAGGCAGGCAGTGGCATCAGGGCTGAGTCTAGTTAGGACTCAACACCAGGGGAAGAAGTGTTTCTGTATGGATCAGGAGAGATGACCTCTTGCATGCCCTTGTCTGGTCAGGCAATATTCTGACTTTGCTAAACCTTGTAGAGATTCTGTCCAAACACCTGCTCTTCTTAAAACATCTTGAGGTCTGTTGGGATATGGCCCCAGGCCACTGAAATGAGCTGCTACGTGTTGAATCCGCAGGTCAGCGGCAAGGACAGGCCTGGCACTCTTGGGCTGATGTTGCTGCAGCTGCTCCTCCTCCTGTACTGCAGGTTACATCACCCCATGTCCTCTCTGTGGTCCTCTGCAGGGCCACAGGGCAGAGGGAAAGTCAGAGAAAAGTGACATCTTGAAGGGCCGAAGTGCTGAGCAAAAAGGGCAGTCATTTGGTCTTTGCTACAAGCCTCACTGCACCTGGCACCCCATTTCAATCGGGTCTTCCATTTATTAAAGGAAGCCCCTAAACCCTAAACTGCTAATCACAGAAGCTAAGGCAGTGTCTCCCTCTGGGGAAATCTACCTTTTAAGAGACTCCTGAAGATCAAGAAGTCTTCAGGAAATGAGGCACTGATGATGGAATGGCATAAACTGTGCTAGATGACAAAGGGGAAAGTGTGGATGGGACGGGAGAACTGCCCAGTCCCCTCTCCGTGAAGCTCGCTCAGCCGAAGTGCTGGGCAGCACGGGCTTGTCTATGCCTTGCTTCCCTGTCGGCTGCCTTTTTAAATCTATGCAGTTGAGGGGAAGAAAAGGCAGGAAGGACTGCCCGCCCAGGCAGAGAAGTCCCTGTCATCCCCCAAACACCCGTGGTCTCCAGGAGTCTCCATAGTCTGCTTTAGCTTATGCAATTTAGCAGACAAGGCTGAGGATGGGTGGGCAACTGCAGTCAGGTGTGACGGGAGGAAGACAGGCCCTCCCACTAAGGAGCAGCGCTGCTCTTCCAAAGGGCACTTGCCCATTTGACCACAGGGTGACTTCTGCTTTCAAAACAGTTGAGCACAGGATTTTATGGAATGTGTGTTAGAAGTTGTCTCCCAGACAGCTGAGATCCTAAAAATTTTAGGGCTAACAAAGAGTCCCTTATCTGTCTGAGCAATTTCCCCTCAGAAGTGGCCAGCTTCAGTATATAGTGGACCTAACCCAGTGGGTGGGTTTAGGAGACGGGTATTTTCCCCACACATGTGGTCAGTGGGACAGTGGGAAAGACAGGGAGTGTCGCCCTCAGCCCCGCATATAATTCTTGGGTTTTGACTACAGGTGATCATCAGAACAGACACCATGGAGGAGTATGAAGACTATGAAGACCTCGGGTTCTTCAACGGTTCCAATAACAGCAGGCAGGAGCATCAACACTACCTGCAGTTCAGCAAGATCTTTCTGCCCTGCACGTACGTGGTGGTGTTCGTCTGTGGCCTGGTGGGGAACTCCCTGGTGCTGGTCATATCCATCTTCTACCAGAAGCTGAAGAGCCTGACAGATGTGTTCCTGGTGAACCTGCCCCTGGCTGACCTGGTGTTCGTCTGCACTCTGCCCTTTTGGGCCTATGCAAGCATCCACGAGTGGGTGTTTGGCAACATCATGTGCAAGACCCTAATAGGCATCTACACTATAAACTTCTACACATCCATGCTCATCCTCACCTGCATTACTGTGGACCGTTTCATTGCAGTGGTTCAGGCCACCAAGACCTACAACCAGCAGGCCAAGAGGATGATCAGGGGCAAGGTCATCTGCTTGCTCATCTGGCTGATCTCCCTGCTGGTTTCCTTGCCCCAGGTCATTTATGGCAGCGTCCTCCATCTCGACAAGCTCATCTGTGATTACCACGATGAGGAGATTTCCACTGTAGTTCTTACCACCCAGATGACACTGGGGTTCTTCCTGCCACTGCTTGCCATGATCGTCTGCTACTCAGTTATAATCAAGACCCTGCTTCATGCTCGAGGTTTCCGGAAGCACAGATCTCTAAAGATCATCTTCCTGGTGGTGGCTGTGTTCCTGCTGACCCAGACGCCCTTCAACCTCGTGAAGCTCATCCGCAGCACAAGCTGGGAGTACTACGCCATGACCAGCTTTCATTACGCCATCACGGTGACGGAGGCCATCGCATACCTGCGCGCCTGCCTTAACCCTGTGCTCTATGCCTTTGTCGGCCTAAAGTTTCGGAAGAACTTCTGGAAACTTGTGAAGGACATTGGCTGCCTCCCTTACCTTGGGATCTCAGGTCAATGGAAGTATTCTGAGGACAATTCCAAGACTTGTTCTGCCTCCAACAACATGGAGGCCACCAGCATGTTCCAGCTGTAGGCCTTGCCGGGGCTTGGAGAAGCTGCTCTGGAATTTAGAGGAGCACGGCTGTGTCCTCTGGATGCGATGAGGAAGGCTTTGTTTATAGCTTGTGCATTCTCATGGAGAGGTCACCAAATGCTCTGGCTGGTTGGGAATGCTGCTTCTCAGACACAAACATAATCTGTTCTTTTCTAGAACCTCCACGTCAAAAGCTTAAAGGGGGTTCTAAAATTTTTAAGGGCTTGCTGAAACCAAGAGGCTAATGTATGACTCTTAGGATTTCGGGTTCTCCTTTATTGGAAATGGAGCTGAAGGTCGAAGAGGGGGGCAAACAAAGCTGTTGATGGTCACTGGGCTCCCAAGTTCAGAGGACTCTTCTGACTACTGGGCAAGCAGTGGAGACGAGGGCAGCCACGAGCACAGGTGCAGCCTACACCGCTCAGACTCAACCACCAGGCACCAACAGGAATGAGAGCAGGCTCTGCTTCACCTTGGCGTTTGACTGTTGTGCAGGCTGATGCTCAGGGTCTCTTTGATTCATCCTGGAAGGACTAGTACCGGGGACTATAAATGGGCCAGAGCAAATCAGAGTAGGCTGAGAATTCCACTGGTCCATGGAATGTTTGAAAAACGTGCAAAATAGAGTTCAA
Source organism: Cheirogaleus medius (assembly GCA_008086735.1). NCBI lineage: Eukaryota > Metazoa > Chordata > Mammalia > Primates > Cheirogaleidae > Cheirogaleus > Cheirogaleus medius. Next base: position 5,271,470 of record VBSM01002035.1, on the reverse strand, counting down.
GACCATAGTAAATCTAAGCAGCATTTTTGAAGTGGACTCTTGTTGGCTTTGCTCATTTAAAAATGGAATTATTCAACGCCTGTCATGCACACGTATATACATGTGTATACACATAGATTCACACACATACATATATATTATATAAGTTTCATAACTATGAAATAAAACTTTTTAAAAGCCTCCAAACTACTTTTACCCTTAGGCACATTTTACTTTAATGTGGTATGCCTGGAATATACCAAAAATGGTTACTTCTGGGCTTAGAGCACAGGAAATAACGTTAAAATTGTAAACATTTAGGACAGTGGTCTATAAAGGAAATGGAATATACCAGTAATAACAACCCTGTTCTTTCACTGTGGCTTCTAACCTTCTGCTCAAAGTGTGTTCAGCTTCTATAATATGGTCACAGGATGAGGTAGTTTTAAATGTCATGCTTTTATGCATATTTATTAGATCCCGGCAATCTGTTCAAAAGGCTTAAAGATATTTTTTGGGCTTATGCATCTCAAAATTGCTCACCAAAATATGGAGAACCAACTGACAACAGCTAAGCAGAATGCAGAGAAGCAGGCCAGAACTGGCTTTACAGTGTGGCTTTGGGGGTTGGATAGAGTCAAATCCCTGCCACTCACCAGTTAGTAAGACCTTGGGCAAATCTCTTAGCCTCTGAGCGGCTGTTTCTCCTTCCTTTCTGGGGAAACATGGATCATAACAGTACCCACCTCTCAGAGTTGGTGTGATATTGCATACAAAACACTTGGCACAGTTTGCATTTTGGGGTAAAAAAGGTCCAAATGTAGCATAAGTTATTATTTTTCACAAGACTAGTGACACAAAATGGAAGCCCTCTGTGTCAGCCCTGCGGGTTGGCGAGGCAAGGGAGGGTTTGCGTCGTGCCTTCCAGAGGTGTGTAGCATGTCACATGCACCCTGGTGAGCTGAGTGCCCCCCACAGGATCCTACCTGCTGTTTCACAAACACACCTACATGCACCTGTGAGGAGAGTTTCTCTACCGTACTCAGGCCAACAGACCCCGAGTGCTTCCTCAAACAACAAAATCTGCCCTTCTCAGGGTGACGAGGATGATGTTTATCTTCTTTTAATTGGCTTCTAAAGGGCAGTTTCTGCCATCACCCCTTTGTGCGTTCATCTCAATGTGGAGCACTTCTGACACAAGGGCCACCAGTCCCTGGCTTCCTGACCGCGTCCCAGGCCAAGAGACAGAGGCCCTAAGTGGGAAGGAAGACGTAAAGAGTCAGGAGACAGGGGCCCTGTGGCATCTCCACAAGTCCCCACGGAGGGAAGGGACGATGGGAATGGTGGGTGATGGGAATGCAGGGCTCCGGGCTCACTCCGACAGTGCTCAGTGACGGCTCCGCCACAGTACGCCCCTGGGCGAGTGACGCAGCCTCCCCGAGCCCTGGTTCACCACCTACGCCAGTGGCTCACGATGGCCCTCCCTCCCGGGGTGCCTGAGAGGCACGGGCAGTGCGCTCCAAGGGCTGCGCCAGGGCCTGCCTGGCCACGGCAACAGAGGGGAGCTGCTCAGACCACCAGGCGGCCCCTGACCATGAGCCTGCCCCCTCCCACAGCCCCAGGAATAGGTTCTGTGCTAGCCCTTCCACAGCTTAGGAACTCTGTCTGCCTGTCCCCAGGAACAGCACAGCAGTGGGGTCTTCCTTCCCCTTCCCTGCTTCTTCAGCCACACACCGGCCCCACATTCTCTGGGCCCTTACTGCTACTCTTTGAAGGAGACGTCATTTTCCCAACCCCTCCCCCGGGTCTACGCTGTACTTGGCAATAAGCACTAGCACGGCACGTGCAGGTGACAGGCAGGGCCTTCACATCTTGACCTCATGCCACCCACAGCCCAGCCAGCAGAAGGGACTACTGGCACAGGCTCCACTCCACAGAGGAGGAGACTGGGCTCAGGTGTGGGGCAGAGCCAGCTCCGGACCCCAGACCCACTCTTCTTACCCCCGCTCGGCTCTCCCCTCCGCTCACACCCCTCTGGCACATGGCGTCAGAGGCTGGGGCACATGGGAGGACTTGGGGAAGGGAGGTCAGGGTAGGAATGGACCCTGCTTGAGTTTAGAGTGCCCTGGTGTGGCCTTGGGGTTGGAGGGTAAAGAATGTGCTCTCCTCCCCCAGCAAGTTCCCAACATCTGGGGGTGGTCATGGTGCTTGTGAGCCCCAGCCCCATTTAGAGGCATGGCAGAGACCACAGATGGCCACATCATCTGAGACGTGTGACTGCAGGGTGACACTGGTTCCAGGGGCCATCTGGGGGCTAGAAGGCCAGGTGTTCTCTGTGATCACTCTGGAATGAGGAGATGGTGCCACAGGAGAGAAAAACCTGAAGTTGCCCCTAAGGGAGGGTGGAGCAGAGCCACGAGCATGGGGCTCTAAGTGGTCAGGGTGGTCACTCTGGCCTTCTCCTCCAAGGGGCTCTCAAGACAGCACCCCCTTCCAGCTGCCCAGTCCTTCTTGGTCCACAGTAACTAATGCTATTTTGTAGGAGGCCTGGCACTGTCATCCCCATTTTTCCAATGAGAAAACTAGTTCAGAGAGATTCATACCTGCCAAAGCTCACACAACAGAGCTAGGGCTACAAGCCCAGTAAACAGCCTCTTTCTCTGCACCGAACACTGGCAACGGAGGGGGTTAATGCAGCTGACAAGCCGCAGGGTAGCTGCCCAGTCTGTGCTCATCTGCAGGCGCAGATTCTGGGCTAACCCAAGCTCGAGTGGCTTTCTAACCTCAACTATTATCACCATATCCTGTTCTCACTTTGTTTCTGAGATAACAGGCATCAAACCTGGTAGGTGCCGACAGACCCACCGCAGCTCCCTGGAGCACTCTGGCCATGAAGCGCGGGGTCTGAGGCAATTACTGGAAAGATGCTCTGTGGGTTCAGGGGCAGTCTCTGTAGGCAAGCATAAGCTCACTTAGTGTCATCCAGGTGTGTGAAGCAATCTTCCTTGGAGAAGACGACTGGGCTACGTGGTGCAAGGTACTGAGGCACGTGGCAGGGGACAAGCAAGGCTCAGCCCTGACATTGCAACTCAGGGTGGAACATCAGGAAAACAACACAACTCCGCAAAAGGCTCCCCAGGTGTCAGGCACCAGGTTCAGTGCTTCGCACATATGGTTCTCATCGAATCTTCCTGACAACCCTAGGGGGTGGGGAACTGAGATGAGGGGGTGCCCTGCCCTGAGCCGTGGAGCTGGGAGGTGGCAGACTAGGGATCTGACCAGGCGTGGCTGATCCTGGAGCTCGAGCTCTTCACTGCCAAACAGTCTGTTCGTCTGGTAGCCAGTGCGGGAGGCCAGGCCTCGAGGAGGCCATAATTGGGGGAGGCTGTGCAGAGGCCAAGGCAGCCAAAGCTCAGCGCCCCTGCCCCACCTCCCGGCCTGACTCACCAGCTGACAAGAGTTTGGTTCTTTCTCTGCCTGCCACCGCCGTCCTGAGGACAGCTGGATGCCTGGGCAGTGGAGATGCTGAGTGAGGGAGAGGTGTGCATGTCTGGAGGGCTCTGAAGAATAGCACCTTTCACCAGAGGTGAGGGGCTGTGTCCTGCTTCACACCACCATTCCAGCTTTAAGCCATGCACTGGGGACCACTGGGAGGTCACTTAGGGGGTCCATAGCATTCTGCCAAGTCTCCCTGCCAGGCTGGACTCTGGGACCTCTTCCTGTCCCATCTCTGCCAGGAGGGCAAGGGAGACAACTTCCTGAGCCCCGAGAATGTGTTTGTGTGTGGAGAGTGAACTTGGTGGCAGGGCAGAGGGGCAGGTTTTTGATGGGCAAATGGGACATGGGGAGGAGAAAGCACAATTCTTCCAGATGAATCTCAAGCCAGAGGACTGGAGGGAGAGTTCTGGGTCCAAAGCCTAGTTCTGACACTTATAACGACATGACAAGTTATCTGGCCTCCTGAGGCTCAGCTTCTTTACCTGTAAAATGGGATAATAACCCCTCTTCCTTGAAGGGCTGGCGCAGGGACCAAGTGAGGTCGTGTGTAAGAGCGGCCGGTACAGGGAAGGTTTTCAACACAGTCACTTTCAACAACACCAAGCAGCCTTATTTCCCCATGCATTTGGACTTAAATAGGGTTTAATTTCTCCTGGATCACTTCTTACCATCGATTTGCTTATTTTTTTCTCTAAGTTTCTTGCCAGGGGTGCTTATCTAGATCCAGGGATCTAGAATTCCCACACTTTCTCAGACTTTTTGTGTTTCTGATTGATCTTAAACTTAGGAAGAAAAAGAATATAAGAAATGCTGCCAGACATGCTTAGGGTTATCTCTAGCTAATGTACAACAAAGCGTCTGACAATGCAGCTCTTAACTGACTTGGGAAGGTGGCTCTTCACCCAGACAGACAAAATGCAGGGATTACAGGTTCCCATCAGTCCGTCCCAGATCCGCCTTAGAGCCCTTGGGCCAGCACGCTGGCAGTTTCCTTTCCCTGGAACAGTTCCTGATTTCCCAAGACCAGAAACACACATATTTGTCAGCAGTCAGAATGCCTTCTGCTTTTGTTCCTACTGGGAAAGCGGAAGGTGGGGGTGAGGAGAGAGGGAGCTGCAGGACGGTCACTTTCTCATGCAGGCTGCAGGAGGTGGCGGGACACTTTCAAACCAAAGGCATCCTCTCAGGCCCCCAGGCTCCTGGTCCTGCTCACCTGGCCACCTGGCCACCTGGCTTGCCAGGGGATGAAGGTAGAGTGTGGCTTAGTGCTAATGGAACCGAACATGCCCTGAGGACCACTGGGCCGTGGGGTCGGGGAGAGCACTGCAGGCTTACACAGTAAGGGAAGGCTTCAGAGGGGGCATTCCAGGGAGGAAAGGAAAGGAACCAAAGTCCCAGAAGTAGCAGTGAGTAGAGAGGGACTGTCTTGGGTTCAGTGATCAGATTGGCTTTGTCCACGAGGCTACGACATGGTTAGTTCAGTCACTCCCTAGTTAAGGAGTACAGGTTGTGGGACACACTTACGCCTAAAACTTCTTGCACTTACAGTCTTATGAAGATTAAATACACTCCCACCCTACCCCCAATTCAGCAGAAATCCTCCATGATCAATCTGACAGATCGATCCTAGCCCTCCCCTGAATTCTGGGCAGGAAGAGATGGCTGGAGATCTCAGTGTGAGTTAGCAAGAGCATCAGAAAAAGTCCAAACTAGAGGGAAAGTGAGTCAAGAAACATCTGGGACCTGGGAGCCTCATACATTTGAGCTCCTAAACAGCCAGTGCTTTGCCGTAGAAACTGCATTAAAGCCAGACACCAGGGGCTGAGAAACCACCAAGCCATGACCTTTTCCCCTGAGTCTCATGGCATAAACTCTTGACATTTTAATATGATGGCACTTTGTGCAATTTATTTCATATTTTAAAAAACTAGACCTTGTAAAACTCCCCTTGTAAACTTTGTTGGAAAATAGCTACACTAGAAAAATGAGAGGGCAAGAGGAAATAAGTACTAAACGACATCCTTGTGGCTGATGTTTTCGTCCCTCTGAAGCCTGCCCCGACCGAGTCAGCTGCGGCGTTCTCACAGCGGTCAGGAAGGTTCCGTGGATGCAGGTCACTGATTAGGAGCAGCATCAGATACTGGTGATAGGGCAAAGTGCAGGGTAGGTGGGTGGAAAGTCCTTGGGTGCCACAGGGTGAGGGTAACAGACCTGCCTATATTTTTATTGCTGTTAGAACTTTAGGACTTTGGGTGGGTTTATCTGCAGCTAAAGTGACTTCTGAGAGGACACATCTACCTGACACAATTGTAATTAAATCCCAGCTTCCTTTCTCATGGCATTGTTACCAAGCCTGATTAGTGTTTGCAAAACATGAACTGAACTTGCCATGTTGTAGCCTCGTGGACAAAGCCAATCGGATCACTGACCCCAAGACAGCTCCTACTCATTGCTGCTTCTGGGACTTTGGTTTTTTTCCTTCCCTTTCTAGAATGCCCCCTCTGAAGCCTTCCCTTACTGTGTAAGCCTGCAGTGTTCTCCCCAACCCCACGGCCCAGGGGTTCCCAGGGTATGTTTGGTTCCATTAGCACTAAGCCACACTCTGCCTTCATTCCCAGTAAGGTGAGCAGGACCCGGAGCCTGGGGGCTGGTGAGCAAGGTTTTTAAAGAGCAGCATGTTGCAGAATTGTCCCTCCAGCCCCCAAATTCACATGCTGGAGGCCTAACTCCCAGTGCCTCAGACTGTGCCTGTGTTTGGAGATAAGGTCTTTAGAGAGGTGATTAAGTTAGAATGAGGCTGTCAGGCTGGGCCCTAATCCAACTTGACTGGTGTCTTTATAGGAAGAGGAGATTAGGAGGCACAGAGAGACATCAGGGGCTCACACGCACACAGGACGGCCACGTGAAGAGGCAGTGAGAGGGTGGACATCTGCAAGCCAAGGAGAGAGGCCTCTGAAGAAACCAGCCCTGCTGCCACTTTGATCTTGGACTTCCAGCCTCCAGAACTGTGAGGACATACATTTCTGTTATCTTGTTACTAAGCCACCCATTCTGTGGTATTTTCTTATGGCGCCTAAGCAAATACAGTTGCTCGAGCCAAGAAAGACTGGCCTTAATGGAGATGCCGAAATCAGGGGCCACTGACACTTCCCAGGAACCCTCTGACGAGGCTTGGCATTGACCACTCCCCAAGCGCTGAGGCTCTTCCCGTCCCAAGCACTGTTCTAAGGCACCTTCCCTTAGGCGAAGACAGCCAATCCTGCTTCCAATGTCTCACTCTCCTGGTCCTTTATAAGAAAGCACAAGGGCCAGGCATGCAATGAACACTCAGGAAATGGAGGTGACATCTACTCACTGTTCAGCCACATTTGGGTCAAGAGAATCAGTTTCAGTAGGTGTTTCAGGCAAGGAGGAGCCGGACTCCTGGATCTGGCACAACTCCTCATCCGTGATGATATCGAACACAGCATCATCCGGTGGCCTGCAGTCTGTATTTGCTCCTGGGCAGCAGAGGCAGATCAGGAGAGAGAACACACACACCATCATGCACAGCACGGGGAAGGCCCTTGGGGAAGGAAGGGAGTGCGGCTATGCACAACAAGCCTCTGGGACACACTTTAAATGGTCACTCGCTGACAGCTACTCTGTCCAGATGTGAGACAGTACTTATTTATGAGTCTTTGAAAGCAGGAGTCTATCTGACCTGCATTTCCCTCCAGTCCATTGGTGGCTGGGAAAGAACCTCCCTCTGCTCAAGGAGTTGCAACTTTCCAGGACACTTAGCAGGAAGGTCACTGTAGGAATGCCCACCCACCCACAAGCATTCTCCAGCATATGTCATGAAAAACATAAGAGCAGTTCTGGGGGGGGCGGGGGGAAAGAAGAAGAAAAAGAAAAAAAAAAACACGAGCAGACAGGAAATGTCAAAAATCAAAACAAGTGACCTCAGCACTCTGGCATGGTGCCATTCCCTGCTGTTGCTAGGACACCCACCGGTCAGTCAGGGCAAGAAAGGCCCTGGGCTAGCAAGAATAGTTCATGTGAGCTACAAGTTACCAGCTAGCCCTGCCACATGACTACTGGGACAGGCTCTGCCTTAGAAGGAACGTTCCTCCTCTTATCTGAAGACTGCAAAATGGAGAGCTTGAGGCATAGGCTGAAAAAAGGGACCAAGGATTGGTTTCTTTCCATAGACCCAGCCACACTCCTGAACCTGCCTTCTGAGGCTGGCAGAGGGAAGGGAAAGCAGGCAACAGGGATCCAAAATGATGTCCACTGAGATCAGATATACATGAATGGAAAGTTATATCATGCTGTGGATTGAAAGAGTCAATTTTATTAAGATGGCAATTCTCTCTTAACTGATCTAAAGATTCAATGCAATCCCAATTAATATATCCCCAGATTTTTTTTGTAGAAATTGACAGCTGACTCTAAAATTTATATGGGAAAGCAAAGGACCTAGAATAGCCAATACTTTGATAAAGGACAAAACTGGAGGACTCACTCTACCTGATTTTAAGATGCTTTATAAAACTATGGTAACCACAGCAGTGCAGTATTGGTAAAAGAACAGACATATAGATGGAACAGAATAGGAAGTCCAGATATAGACTCACACATATAAGGTCAATTGATTTTTGACAAGGGTGCAAAGGCAATTCTACGGAAATAAGAATAGACTTTCAATCACTAGTGTTGAAACAACTAGACAACCATATAAAAAAATGCATTTCTCCTCATCCTTTACACCATACGCAAAGATTAACTCAAATGGATCATAGACCTAAATGTATAACCTAAAGCTATGAAACCTCTAGGAGAAAACAAGAGAAAATCTTTGAGTCCTTGCGTTAAGATATGACACCAAAAAAAAAAAAAAAGAAACTCATCCATGAAAGAAAAAATGGATAAATTGGACTTCATCAAAATTATAAACTTCTGCTCTTTGAAAGACACTTTTGCTCTTTGAAAGGAAATAAAAAGACAAACTATAGACTGGGAGAAATATTTGTAAACACATATCTGATAAAGAACTTGCATCCAGAATATATAGGGGACTCTCAAAGTTCAAAAATTGAAAAATGGACCAAAGATTTAAAGAAGGTATACTAATGCTGTGCAAAGTACACCCCCCATCCTAAGCAGTTCCTTGTACCCAGTGAAATCATGGGCCCTGCCAAGCTCCTTGGTGATCCACTTAAACAAAAGAGGAACTATCAGTATTTCTAAAGGCTGGCGGGCTTGCATCTAGGCAGAGGCCAAGGAGGAGTTCACAGGTCCAAGTGCAGATGCCAGTGAGGCTTGAGCAGAGATGAGACCCACTTCTGCCTGTGCCATCTTGGCTTTGCCTCCCTATGCTCGACATCCAAAGTCCAATGCCCCAGAGAGCAGCCTGGGCTGGTCTGTTAGGGTGTGCTCGAAGCAGAGCAGCAGGATCCAAACTCTGCTTCCTTTAACTGGGCTGAGTGGGAGGACACAAAGGAGCATACAACCTCCTTGGCCAAGAAGAGAGAGATGGTGAAGAATGTGAAGGGTTCCAGAGACAACTCCTGGCCTTGGGTTACACTGGGAGACAGAGCGGATAATGGGGCTGAAGCTCTGGAGGACAGCATATTCCAAGGCGTGGGGTGTATTTCACTGGTTATATGTGTATTGAGAGGTATACACACCTCACGTTAAATCACACTGAATCATAGCGGAAGAAAGTGATTGCCTTTTTAATTCTCTTTTGATACTAATAATATCAAAAAGAAAGCGTCAAATTGGTGGCAATATATTTTTAGCACCTCTTTGGTATCTAAGCTTAGCAGACATCGGGTTAGGCTTGCTAGAGCTGACTAGCCACAACAGGGAGGGGAGGCACCTAGAGAGCACAGTAGGCAGTAGCAGAAGCCTGACCTTGGCCTCCTGTGGGCTGGGGTCCAGTGTGGGCCGGTGACACTGTGGGGCTGGGCTCTCCCTGGCTAGTGCCTGAGCCAGTGCTCTCAGGGGAGCCACGGCCTTCACTGAGCTTCCGGAAACAGGCTCGGCAGCAGCGCTCCTTCTTGTTACTGTGCTTGGTCAGGACATAGTTGTTGCAGCAGTAGTAACAGAAGATGCGGCCACATATCCTGGGAACGAAACAAGCCCAGGCTGTGAGGATGATGCACTGTGATCTCGTGTGACCTGCTCAGCACCAGAACTGGGCTCGGTGTGGGGCTCTGGAAGCCACGTGGCTCTTACTAGACCTGGCTCTGCCCCAACTTTACAGAGTGGCCATAGCCCATGTCATAAGATTCCTATAAAAACACCTTGGTCAGCTCAGTGGGAGAGTTTTATTTAGGGTCCTGGGAGGCAGGGAGAGAAAGTATGGCTAAGCCCACCTTCCCTGACACCAAGCTGTAGGTGTGCATCCCACACCTCAGGGGCTACGGCTCTGAGAGACACAGACCCTCACAGGCTGTGCTGATCATTCCCGGCTGCCCCCGTCCAGCCTGGGATTCAAATTTACCCATCCTTCTCTGTGCCCTCCGAGGTCTTTGCACCCCTAGCACTGCCTGTGTTCTTCTAGTGAAGCTTCGGGTCCAGCTCTCATTGGGTTCCAGTAACGCCATTACCTTCCAGGCTCCATAGGCTGAGGAATGGCTGAAGGGTTGCTGGTCTCTGGGTACACCATATCCCTGTGAGTCCCCTTAACTCTGCCCACACCTCCGTATTTAACTCCCTTTCCTTTCAGGGAGGCCTGAGTGTCCCGCTAGGACCCTAGCTAATACACTGTCCTCATCTGGCTCCCTTAAAGACAAAAAGCAACGTGCTCTTCCTAGACAGTCAGCCACGGTACCAACACCTAACACAGAGTGCTCGTTCAGAACCACCTGCTCTGGTCCCGGGCCCTGCCAAGGCTTCAGTGCTGGCCTGTGCGCTGCCTGCTGACCTGCAGTGGTGCCGTCGCACCATCCAGCTGAACTCCCGCTTGCAGTCCAGGCAGTGGCTCGCTTCGGTGTCCCCAGCCCACCTCTCCTCGGCACTAAGCTTCTGCTGGAATTCCAGAGCATCTGACTTCTGCCAGAGAGCATCCTTGTCCCTGGGACAAAACCACATTAGAAAAAAGAAAGAAAGAATCTGTGAAAACAATAGAATTATCCCTGTTTCATTTAAAAAAAAACAACTGCCATCAAATTTCCTAAATCAAAGGACAATTCACTTTTACCTTGGAAATGCACCCATGGGAGTCTCTGTCAACTGCAAAGAGCTGCCAGAGCTGACAAGGCCACACACCACTCAGGCATCTACACAATGGATGACCACTGGGAGTTTGAGCTAAAGTGTGCTGCCATGTTGCCGGTCTGCGTGGCAAGGCAAGGACCATGAACGTACTTTCTACCCAAATCTTAATGTGCTTGGGCCCTTTATATCTTTATGGTTTGTTTAAGTAACAACTAATCATTGCAGAAGATCAAAGATTTCCCAACCCCAAAATCTGATCAGATGTTAACCTCTTCTGCTCCTCAGAGTGATGGTGAAGTCACTCCAGGAAGCCAGACTGGAAGAAGTGTGAGGCTTTTCAGAAAGGTCTGGCAATGTCCAAATGTGCTTGATGCAACAGGGGGATGTGTATAGTGGCTTCCTCATGGCTGCTAATGAGCATTCCCGTTCTGTTTTCCGACACAGAACGTTCATCCTTTCCTGTATGGAACCCCAGCCATCGTGCAGAGGGTTGACGTGGCCCCAGCTGCACCTCAGCCACTGGTGACGTGACACCAGAGCCACTTCGGTCCTGAAAGAGACTGGCTCCATCACCAGCCAGGAACTCCTAATAAACCACAGACCCTCTTCCTTAAATAAAAAAGCTTGAACATGGAATCGATTGGCTTTTTTAAGGACACTTAAAATTGTCAGGAAGCAGGAAGACTCACTCTCTGGACCAGCCTCGTTCTCCCAGCTGGTCCACAGCACCTGACCTTTCTGTTCCCATGAGGACAGGTGCCCAAACCTTAGAATGTGGAAATATTGTCAGTAGTTGGGCTTTTCCATCACACCCCTCAGAAAGACGTCTAAGCTCAGAGCTTAGAACCCTGAGTTCTAAGTCTGTATATTGATGACATGTGGGCAGTTTTCAAACTTTCAAATTAATTATAATCTTAATATCACCATTTTGCAACCCCTAATGAATCAGTACATCTTAGCATTCCTGATACATGGCTGCTAACATCACATAGGAGGGCTAATCAGATCTTATGTGCCTCTTGAAGGGAAGACCCCAAACTATAAACCAATTCTATGAAGTGTTCTTGCCAGAAGTTTGAACCTGGGTTGGAGCAAGCTGCTAGCAGAGCAATGGTTCTCAACTCTGGCTCTCTGGTGCCTGGGTCTCACTCCCAGCAGTTCTGATTCAGTTGGTCTGGGTAGGGCCTGGACATGGGCATTTTTTTAATAGCTCCCCTAGTGGTTCTAATGTTCACCTGGGTTGAGAACCACTGTTCTATCAACTCATAGAAAATGCACGGGATGGACAAACATGTTAAATGACACCATGGGGATGTAATGGTGGTAGGAAACCCAGGTGGTAGGAAACTCAATCAGATGAATGACCTGGCTTCTTCAAAAGTAAATTACAAAGAAAATAAAATGAGTTAGGGAAATGGTGGGAACACTTGAGACTGTAAGAGACATACCACTAATTGGGTTGCATGGATCTAATTTAGATCCCAATTAAAACAAACCATGAAGAAATGACAAGGCAACTGGAAAATTTGAAACTGACTATATACTTCATGGTATTAAGCAACTGTAGTTCATGTACTGGAGTGTGGTAATGAATTTGTGGTTGTTTAACATGAAGAGTCTTTGTCTCAGAGAGGTACATTCAGAAACATTTATGGATAAAATGATATTATGTCTGGAATTTACTTCAAAATAATGCAGGGAGGTGGATGAACAGACAGGATTACAGATGAAACAAGACTGGCCCTGAGTTGAACACTGCTGAAGCTGGGTGATGTGTACCTGTGGGTGCATTACATGATTCTATTTTTGTATATCTGAAAATTTCCATATGGAAAAGTTTTTAAAAAAAGTTTTGAATGACTGGAGAACATTTAGAAATCAGGACATTTCACGTAAAAGTCCAGGATTCCACCTTCCCTTGAGAAGCAAGGTGGTCTGGCAGCTCTGGGCCTAGTGCTGACATGGCAGAGCCCAGCTGTGTCCCCCAGTCCCTCACGGTCCCCTCCTGGCCCACTTCCCACTTACATCTAGCTGCCTGGTCCCTGAAGGCACTGGAGTTTGGGACCTTGGGTACTGGGGAAAGTGGGGTGGAGGAGAAAGAGAAAAGGGCTCTGAGAGAGGGGTAAGAGAATGGGAAATTTCCCAAAGTGACCTTTCAAGAGCAGGTGCGTTTCTTTAATGAAAAACCACGCTGTGGGGAGAAGCCCCAGCTGCTGGTTTGGCCCGGCACTCACCTGAGCAGCTCTATCAGCCGCTCCTCCAGGTACTTCTTGGTTCTGTTCAGGTCATCCAGGTCAGCAAGCATCTTCTGGTCATTCTTCTCCCGGTTTGTTACCTCCTGGCAGAGCTTGTTGTAATACTCTTGAATTTTCACTGTGGCCTTTTCAAGCTCCTTCTGGGCCCTGGGGAGGAGTAGGAAGTTTTCTTGATTAGCCATGACCTCAGCTTCCCTGGTGGGCCTCTGTCTAGGCAGGGGACCTGCTGTCTTCACGGTGGAGGAGCCCCTCGGCATCATCTGCTCACAGGTTGTGCAGTCCTCTAGGCTTTGAGACTCCCCTCACATGACCCCACACACAAAGGGGCATCCTGGGGGGACAGGTTGAACCCACATTGCTAGAGGCATCACATCCCAGGGGAGTTGAACTCCATGCCCCTTGGTTCTTGGACAGGGACTGAGGCTGTGAGAAGAAGTCGATGGGCAAGGCTCACAGGTTGGCGATGGGGAGGAGGAGGAGGAGTGGGGGAGCGGGAGAAGAAAGGAGTCAAGACAGGAAGGACAGAGGCATAGCTTTCTCGGGGTGGCCACAGAGAGGAGGACCTGTCTTCCATGTGCCTTTGGGACTCTACACATAGGGCACAATGCTGGGCCCACAGCAGGCACACAACCTGCATCTGCACTGAGAGCTGTTCTACGAGGACCAAGACATTCTGTTTCGGGCACCATGGGATGTCTCAGTCTACTACAAGGAGGCTGGCTGAACCTCACCACCTCCTCAACCTTGCCCACTCCACTCTCAGCTGCCCCCCAAAAACAGTGGTTTTCCAAGGATGGCCCGGCAGGACATAGTATAAGCTCCCTTACACAGAGGCCTTGCAGAGAGACTGATTAATTTATACCCAATGTAGCCCTTCTATGTCCCATACAAAGTTTCCAGAAGGTTGTTTACTAGACCCTGTCCACCAAAACGATCTCATGCACATGCATGCACATACACACAAACACTGAATAAAATAAAATCTAATCGTGGTCAAATGGATTGTGCAACTTTGAGCAGTTCAAACAAATGCTCTGAGATCTTACAAATAGCCATTGTTATAGCATTTATTTAATGCCACCAACCCAGGAGGTGAACACGACCTGGCAGCCAGGGCCCTACAGAATCCGAACATTGGAAGGGTCAAGTGAGAAAAAAAGTAAGAGTTCAGGTTATTGAATGCCAAACATACTCTGAGATCTCCCGCTGAGCCTGGGCCCAGGCCTAGAAGGAAGGGGTGAGTAGAAAGGTTAAAGATGTGGGATGCCTGTCTTTGCTGGTGGCACATGTACAGTTTGATTCCAGCAACCGCTCCTCCCTGCTAAACCTGTTTTAATGAGGTCCCGGCTAGACTAGCTGGGCCCCATCATCACATGGTGTCCCCAAACCACAGGACAGCACTGTAGGGGCCGTACTTCTAGACCTGATGAAAGGGGTGACAGCATCATCTGCTCTCTGCAGACACAGCCCCAGAGAGTCTGCAAAAGATGGGCTGATCCTGGTCCTTGGCACACTCATTCTCCTCGTCTATGAAATGGGAATAAATAATACCTTCCTCATAGGACCTTTGGGAAGATTAAATGGGTAAATTTATGCAAAGTATTTAAAACAGTGTCTGCCACATTTTAAGCATTATTTAAATGTATGCTGTTACTGTTAGCATCATAATTATGACCTAATTTTTAATTTAGGTTTTCTAAAGTATGCAGTCACTCAGCTGAAGTGTGCCCTGCCAGAGATAAGAAAACTGAATTAAGAGAAAGGTGCTTCAGTCATCTATAGGTTGTGATCAGCAGACGGCCAGGTTGTCTGTGGTATGTTTCCGGCATAAGCACTTTCTGGGTTTGCGGTTTTTCTTGCAAAAGGACTTCCTGAAGCTAACATGAGTGACTGACTTTCTAAATGACTGCACTGAACACCCCTTCCCTGAAGACTACCGATGGCCACGTGGGTGGAATGTGTGACTAACCTTTCCAGGTCCTCCTGCAGTGCGGCCCCCTCAGTGTCCTTCCTCAGCATGGTGGCCTGGCACTCTGCAAGATGGTTGGTGGTGCAGCTCAGCTTCTCTTCCATGTCAGCCTGGGTGGCCTGGCACAGGACATCAGGGATAAGACACTCAGCTCGCAGAAGCCCATGCAAGATACCATAAAGTGACCGGTGTGCCAACCGCCCTATCTGGCTGGGTCACTTCTAAATGGAGGGTTATTTTCTTTCAAGTTTGAGACGTCAAGGGCCTCTGCTCTACACTTATGGGGCCTCAGCTGCAACTGATTGTGATGGTTGGCAGGTAGCAAGTATAGGAATCCCCATGGTGATGCTGGAGGTAGGGAGGTAGGGGATAGGGTTCATGTGAGCAAGTCACTACTGTGAAGACTGTGGGACCAGTGCTTCCCCATGTTCCTGCTCAGTTTAGAATCACTGGCTAGAGGACATTTATAGAAAGGGCCAAGGAGGACAACTTATTTCCTTTCTGTACTTGGCAGCTCCAGCCAGTTGTCCAGGGAATGGAAGGGGGTCATGGTACAAACTCAGGACGTCTACAAAGGTGAACTCAGGACAGCTCCAGCTTGGGAACCGGGAGCCTTGCAGGAAGGACTCTTAAATGGCCCAGTAAAAACCAGACCAGAGGCCCTCTCCCTGACAGGTGCACACACCGGCTGGCACCTACCTTCAGCTTCCCCACCGCCTCCTGGGCGGCCTGCAGCTGCCGGCTCTGCTCCTCAAGCCGGCCCCTGAGGCTCGTGCACTCTTCGCTGGAAGTCTGGAGAAGACAAGAAGAGGATCATAAAAGTGGGTCCTTGCTCTGAAACTCCCTCAGCCCCATCACCCAAATGGAAAAAAATAAGCTCTCTCTCTCTTCAACACAAGCTTTGGGGCCGGGCGCGGTGGCTCACGCCTGTAATCCTAGCTCTCTGGGAGGCGGAGGC
>VBSM01002035.1:5176869-5255502 GCA_008086735.1 Cheirogaleus medius | reverse complement strand
AAAAAAAAAAAAACAAAAACAAAAAACAAGCTTTGGGCTTTATCGGTAACAAAATACTTTCAAGCTTACTAAGAAGAGACTCAGCTTGGTCCCTAAACATAGAATTTAATTTCTACGAAGGAGCAAGTGGCCCCGAGCCCATGGAGTTTCACAGGGCAGGGTGGCACTGGGTGGGGAGGTATGTCGATGGCAGCACAGTGGAGCTGCCTCAGAGACCTTGAAGCAGACAGAACAGTGACAAGTGCTGGAAATCAAGCCCCAAGCCATCCTGCTGGCAACCTCACTCTCAACTATTCTTAATCCCTCACTTTGTGCACTACCAAAGGCATGTGGCAACTGCTGATCTCACAAACTCATCTGTCCCTAGGGCCTTGCAAAAACAAATTGAGCCAGTTCCCTACACTGCTATCAGGATAGCACCTGGGGGTTGGTTATGCACTGATCAAGAGCCCAGAGACAGGACTCCAGGCTGGCACGCTGCAGTGGCGCTGGAGGCTAAGGCAGAGCTCTCAAACTCACATGCCCAAGGGGGCTGGGCGAGTACATAAATTAGCATAAGGAAAAACCCAGAGGATACCTGCCTCCTTTAAAGTGGGCAGCCACCACCCAGCTCCTGCTGACTGCTGCCACGTGGGGATGGGGACACAGGATTTTAGATCTTCTGAGTTCAAAAGAAGCACCTGAACTGAGTTTGTAAACATCCTGCTCTTTCAATGTTGGTTACTAATTTTAACAACTTCTGTGTGTAATGGCCTTGACTTCTGGGCTAATGTATCACTCCCCAATGCTACGCCTAACATGTTCCCACAGAGAGAAAAATGCTACTGTGAGCTGTGACAGCAGGATGGGACCATGGGGTGTCTGCTTCACCCCTGAGTATATTCTCTGGCCCTCAGCTGCCTCTTGGCTAAAGGGGTATCCTCCCATGAACCCATCGGGCCCCACGGAGATGAACAGAGCCTGGATAGTTGAAGCTAGGATTACCTTAAGTCTGCTCTGGTAGTCCATGATCTCAGCACTCAGCTGGAACTTGAGGGTGTCGAGCTCCTGGTGTGCAGTGTCCTGGAGGCTCTGAGCCCGCTGCTCGGCCTGGGCCAGCTGGGCCTGCAGGCCAGGCAGCAAACTGGCTGCCTTCTCGGCTGCCTCTAGCTTCTCCTGCAAGCTCTTCTTCTCTTGCCGCAGCCCTGCCACTTGTTGTTCCAGGCCCTCCCGCTCCCTTGAGGCCGCCTCTTTGGAGTCCCGGAGCTCCTGGGCAGCACAGGCCAATGCCTCCTCCACCCGCTCCTTCTCTGCAGTCAGTGCGCAGACCTGGATGCCGAGCTCGGCTGTGTCCGTGTTGGCCCGGTGCAGCTGCTCCTGCAGCTCGGCGTGCTCCAGCTGGGCTTCCTTGGAGCTGCACTTTGCCTGGGACAGCTCCTCCCGCAGGACCCACAGCTCCTCCTCCCTTTGCTGGGCCTCGCCGGCCCTCTCCTCCTGCAGCACCCCCTCACGCTCTGAGCACTGCAGCAGCTCCTGGACGTGGGCCCTGTTGAGGGCTTCATTCTGCTCCTTCAGCTGCTGCACGAGGGTCTTGTGCTCCCTCAGGACTTCCTCAGCCACACTCAGTTGGCTCTGTACCTTGTCCCTGTCATCCAGGGCCGCCCAGAGCTTGGCCTGGAGGTCCACCACCTTAGCCTGCAGCCGCTGGGCCTCCCCTTGATGGATTTCCAGCTGTGCCTGAGACAGGGCCTGCTGGGATGCCAGCTCATGCGCTGCATCGTCTTGTGGGGGGCCAAGCCCCTGCTGGCCTTTTTCTGCTGTCAAGGCCTCAGTCGGCTGGGTCTGCTGGTGGCACGGGTTCTCAGGAGTCCTGAGCTCTCTGTGCCGGGCCTCTGCCAACTGCCGGCACTGCTGCACCTCCTCCCGCAGCTGCCGGCACTCGTCCTCCTTGCTCTGCAGGGCGGCCTCCTTCTCTGCCACCTGGGCTCTCATGGTTTCCTTGGCCTTCTTTATAGCCAGCAGGCTTGCCTCCATGTGTTCGCCCAAGTTCCGGATGCTGGCCTGCTCAGCTTCTAGGGAGGCCAGGGAGCCCTGGATGGCTGCCTCCCGCTGCTGCAGCGCCTGGTAATCAGCCTGCAGGGCCTGCAGCTTGCCCTCCAGCAGCTGGTTGCGCCCAAGCACCTCCTGCAGCTCCTTCTCCAGCTCCTTGTTGGCCTGCCGGAGCTCCTCCTCCTGGTTGCACCCTTGCGCCTTGGTACTGTCCATCTGTCCCTCCTGCAGGTCCCTCTGCTCCTCCTCTGGCTTCTCACAGGCCTGTTGCAGTGTGGAGTTCAGAGGGACCAGAGCCTCATTCTTCTCATCCACCACGGGCAGCTCTGGGCCTGGCTGCCCAGCAAGCTGCTCCAGCATCCCCACCTTCTGGCTCAGGTGGTCTTTGTCCTGGATAAGCTGCTTCTTCTGCTCCTCCAGGTCACTCACATGCTGGCTCACCTGTGCCAGCTGGGTCTCCAGGAACTGCAGCTGCCGGGTCAGAGACCTGGCCTCCTGCTCCAGCAGCTCCTTTTCCTCCTGCTGCCGCTGCTCCTCCCGCCTCAGCTCCGCTACTTCCTTCTCCAGGGAGCTCAAGTGGGCCAGTGACTCCTGCAGCTGTTGCCGCAGCTGGGCTGCCTCCTGCCCTTTCCCAGACAGCTCTTCCCGGAGTGGGGCCATCTCTTTCACCAGGCACTCCAGGCTGGCCTGCGCCTCCGCCTTTAGCTGCAGCTCCTTGGCCAGCTGCTCCAGCTGCGCACTCTGCTGTCTGTTGAGCTCCTGGACCTTGGTGTTCTCCCTTTCTAGGGCTTGAAGCTTCTCCCCCAGCTCTTGGATCTCCAGGGCCGTGTCACTGGGAATGGGCTCTTGCTGCCCCTTTGTGTCTGGTGCCATATCTGTCTTCTGCTCAGCCATGGCCACCCAGTCTGGGACACTGGCTAAATGCTGGTTTTTCCTGCCCAGTGAGTCCCGTGTGGCCTCGAGCTCCTGCGCCAGGGGCTGCAGCATAGACTCCAGCCGCTGTAGGGCTGCATGGTAGTCCTCCTCCTTCTCTGCTGCACCCAGAGCCAGGGCCTGCAGGCATGTCTGCAGCTCCTTCACCGTGTGCTGGGTGGCCTGGGTGACCTCCCACTGCTTCTGGAGCTCGGCCGCCATGCAAGTGAGGCGAATGCTGTCTTCTGCTGGGGCGCATCCTCTCTCTCTCTCCACCTGCAGCTGCTCCCTCTGCAGGCTGACAGCCGCCCTCAGCTCCTGGTTCTCTCTGTCCAGCTGCTGCACACGCTCCTGCAGCTGCTTCTCCCGTACCTCCAGCTGGTCCAGCTCCACCCGCATCTCGTCAAAGCCCTCCAGTGCCTCGTTGTTCAGGGTACTGTTCAGGTCAAAGTTGGAGGCCATCTCCTGAGTCTGGGGAGGAAAAACACAAAAGTCAAGTGGCTCTGGGATGAAGCTACATGGCTATTCAGAAAAGCTTAGAGTTTAATGAGAGTAAAAGTAAATATACAGGCATTGCCTTTCCTAAGGTTACTCTAAAGAGCTATTCAAAGGACTAGAACCCCTTTGCTCAAAGCATCTGCCACAAGGAGGTCAGCAGCACATTCCAAAGCCACAAAGCCACATGTGTGAGCTCCATAAGATGCAGACTTGCATTTCCCATCCGGCCTCCTTGAGCTTTATTAACTTCACGGATGTTGGCTCTTAGATAAATTCAGTCATGTTTAAACTGTTGTTCACCCATTGTACCATATCCACAACTCCTGGTATGATTAAACCACAAAATGGGGTAAAAGATTAGTCTATTTTCTACTCCTAATGCTCCTTATATTGATCATTTTAATTTTTTTATTGCTGATCAATTTCCACAAAACTATATACAGCTGTGACACATCCATGTTTCTAAAAGTATTAACAAACTGCTCCTATCTATTAACATTTTCTGAGCCCTTGCATATGTTCAGCCCTTAAGCACTGTCCTTGCTCTCCCTCATTTACACACTAGAATGATTTTTATTATCCCCATCTTACGGATGAGAGAGCTGAAGCTTCCAGGGGTTAAGTAATTTCCCCTTGGTCACAGCTGGTAGATGACAGAGTCAGGATTTGAGTCTGTCGCTTTTAACCACAGTGCTAATAAGCTGCTTCTTTTAAAATACCTTAAAATCTTTTAAAATAATTTAATTTTAAAAGGGCCTAAATTCCATTTTGTTGGGAAAACCTAGCCTCTAGAAAATAGTGGACCTAACCGAAAGGTATACTAACTGAAAGGTATACTAACCCCTAACTGAGGGGTATACTGCTCTGATTGGAACAACACGGAATCTGAGGACGCCACCCTCAGCTACGAGGGGCAAGGATACACCCTAGTCAACACTAAGGCAAGGAGACTCCAGCCTTCCTGGCATTACCTGCAGGTAGCTGCTCATCAAACTGCTCATGCTGGAGCTTCGGCTGGGAGGTCTCCACAGGTAAGCAGAAGAGCCAGTGGACAGTGTCCTCCTGTGGGGCCAAAGAACAGACATATCTACATTCAGAGCAGGAAACATACACAAAGGCACACATACAAGGAGGCCTTGGTGGTCGCTAGGCAAGCAGGTGGTGGTAGAGGGCACTGCCTTCCCTGATAGAGTATAAAGAGGTAAAACTCAACAGTTTCCACCAAAGAGCACATCTACATTGGTCTGTGACAGATGGGCTCCATGGCTACAGTTTAAACATCATGACTTTCCTTCCGCTGCCAAGAAAAAAAATTAAGCGAACATATATTTCTCCATTTTTGGTTTAAATTTTCCTTGAGCTTTCGGTGCCTGCCTTACTCTGCCTGTCTGTGAGGAACAAATAGCAGCCAGTTTGGTAAACAGAAGTCACACTGTCCTTAGGGGCTCACAGGCCCCACTTTATACTACACATATATAATGTGGCTGGAAGACCTGCTTCTAGCTCACATAACCACATTGGATGGGGCAGATGTAGAACATTTCTCTCGTCGTGGAAAGTTCCATCGGACAGCATTAGTTTAGAAATACAAAGGCTTTGGTGATAACTCTTGTTTAGCAAGAATATTGGAAACCAAACACATTTTTACTTTACCGGAATCATCTCCTAAATCTAAAATTATAGCATTTTCAAACTTCTTAGTCTCCACAACCCAGCAATTCCTCTTCTCAGTATCTTCCCTAAAGACGGTTACCTCTGTGCATGACGAGACGACGGCTTAGCAGCACCATAACTGTGGAAAAGTGGCACCAGACTAACTCTGTATTGCTAGGCAAACAGACAAACCGTGGTTCATTCACGCAACAGAATTCATTGCCCCATGGGTCAGCATTCCTTTTTTTTTTTTTTGGTAAAGGGCCAGACAGCAAATATTTTGGACTTGTGGGCTACATGGTCTCTGCCACAACTCAACTGCCCCTGTAGTATAAATGTAGGCATAGACAGTATGTAAATAAATGGGCGAAGCTGTGTTCCACCCCACTCTGCAGGTATAGAACTCGATGTGCGAACAGACACAAAACCTCAAGAGTAGCACAGAAAAAACAAGTTGGGAAAGGATAGCTGTCTTATGATTCAATGTATATAAAAATACATATAAAACTATACATACATATATACGCAACCAGCATACATAAAATATTTATGGATATACACATAGTAAAAAATGTAATGTTTTGAAATGACATGCATCAATTCTAGGGCTGTGATTACTTTTGGAAGGGGAGAAGGGGGGAAAGGATAGCAGTAGGGTAGGGCTTTGGCTGGTTCCATAATACTTTATCTCTTTAAAAAAATATATCAGATATAAATGCCCCCCACCCACAAAAACCAGCCCGAAGGGGCTCCCACTGGCCAAATATGGGATCATTTAAGCTTCAATATAAATAATGGCAGTGACACATGTAACCGATTGAATAAAGTAAGAATCTATGAGTCAATACGATTTATGAATTCATAAATAGGAAGAAGGAAAAGATCTTACAGTAGAATGCCAACTAATAGCGTAAAAGGAATCACGGAGTTAGAAAATCACTCTGATAACCACGATGGGAGTAACTGCTTCAGGCAAGAATTATCAATAGATGTTAAAACTAGTGGGTGAGAGATCTGTGTGAAAAAGGATCATAACATAATCTCAAAGTATCTTCCCATGAGATACATATTCATTACAAAGGAAGAAACAGTAACTTTAGGAGAAAACTGTCAAATACCATCTTAACCAAATGACTATGGTTAACCTCACTAGTAATGACACAAATCCACTTCGCGTGCCTCCAGACATAATGTGCTGACAAGGACACATCTGAGGTATTCCTGTCAAAAATGCTTAACCTGAATCTAATAGTTAGGAAACAACAGACAAACTCAAATGAAGGAACATTTTGCAAAATAGCTGGCCTGTACTTTTCAAAAATGCCAACATCATGAAAGACAAAGAAAGTGTTCCAAATTAAAGGGGCCTAGAGAGGCATGGCAAGTAACTAATTAACAATCAATTAACATGTGATCCTGGATCGGATCTGAGATTATGCAAGATGTTGAGATAATTTGTAAAATTTGAATAAAGTCTGTAGATTAGTAATACATTGTATCCATGTTAATTGCCTGATTTTAATGATTGTACTGAGGTTGTAGTTATATAAGACATCCTTGATTTTAGGAAATACACAATGAAGTACTTAAGAGAAAAGGGGGAATCAAGTCTGCAATTTACTGTCAAATGCCTTACGAAATAAACCAACATATGTAAAGAGAAAAAAATGATAAAATAATTTTAGTAAAATATTGACAACTGGGGAATCAGGATGAAGGATAGATGAATACACTGTACTATTTTTGCAACTTTTCTGTAATTCTGAAATGACTTCAAAATTACAGTTTTGAAAAGGACATCTGCAGATGGCAAAATGTAAACTATCAAATCCTGGCGGTTCATACATGACTTATATTATATTCAGTACTTTTCTCTGCATAAAAAGTATTTCCTGATAAAAAAAAAATAGGAAAATTTAAAATTTAAAAAC
Organism: Cheirogaleus medius; assembly: GCA_008086735.1. Lineage (NCBI taxonomy): Eukaryota > Metazoa > Chordata > Mammalia > Primates > Cheirogaleidae > Cheirogaleus > Cheirogaleus medius. The sequence continues at coordinate 5,248,480 of VBSM01002035.1, read as the reverse complement.
CTTACTAACACAAAGCAAAACAAAACAAAGAATGCTGGACTTGAGTTTAACCCAAGTCTGGTGGCCCAGCCCTGCTGCCCACCAGCCATGTGACTCTGGGCAAGTCCCCCCACTCTCTGAGCCTGTTTCCTCAGCACTTCCTTCCTAGAGTTGTGGCAAAGCCTCTGTTCAACGGTGTGAGTGAGTGCCATGCTGGTGAAAGGTATGGCTGGCTTGATGGCCGCAAAAAAGAAAAAAAGAAGGAACAAAAACACAGCAAGCTTTCTAGCAACCTCACATGGAGGAGCTGTGCCTTTCACTCCCTCTCTTACTGCCTGGAGGGCTTCTAGGATAACTCTTAAACACACAGCGGGGGAAAGCCCACTTGCTCCTCCCCCAATGCTCATTTTAAAAACCTTTGGTTTTGCACATCTATCTCCACTGACTCATACCCCCTGGCCAGTTAGGTTGGTTTAAGGTTGGAGCCATCAGATGTTATCATTACTCATGATTCAATCAACAATGTCTGTAAAATTAGCAGGCATAAGACCTGCAAAGCTTTTTGTAATTGACTGAGGAAGTAAAATTGCTTTGAATACACTGGTGGCAATCTTCAAAATTTCAAACATCTCTTTCCCTGTGTTTTAAACCATGCAATTCCTCAAAGTACCTGGCGAATGTCGGCCAGGCAGCATCCAAGTCGTAGCCCCTCGATGCCAGGTCAAACTGTACCTCGGTCAGCTCATAGAGCTGACCCACAATGTCAGAGCTCAGCTTTGGCTGCAGAAAGGGGCTTCTTGCATAGTACCAGTCACTGCAGAGAAACATAAAATGTGTCAATTATGAAAGTAATAAAGATAAGGAAACAGTGAATTTAATAAGTCCTCCCAGCTTGGCTCTGTCTCTTCAAATTTCAACCCAGGTTACTGAATTACTTAAAGACACACACACATAAAGCAATTTCATTTTCACTGTAGGAACACATAACTCTCAAATAAGCTTGCCTTTCTTCAAAGAAATTACTGCAGTGATCTGGATGCTTATCATTTATTATTTACATCTTAACTATTTATCAAAAAGGATGTGAGAAACCTTAAATCTCAATTATCTGCCAAGAAAGGGCAACTGTAGCAGAAAGAACACTTCCTTTTTGAAAGACAACTCATCTTCTATATCATTTCTAGAACTCAATATGGGACTCTGAACTCACTGCTAATTTCTTTCCAGACACCAATTTAAAAGCCAAGGAACAAACTATTAATATATATTCAGAAATGTTATCTGCACTTTGAAGTAGTGGCTGTTCATTTCAGGTGAAGCAACAAGAATTTAAAAAGATAATACGGATGACTTTAATGAGCTACTTGGCTGGTGTTTATGAACTGTAATGAAGTCCAGCTGTTCATGATGGCCTTCCCCAAAGATCTAGAACAAAATATCCTTCAAATCAAATATGCAAATGTTCTCAACTCACACCAATTCACAAGGTCTGTCACATGCATGAGAAAAACATCTCTATGCAAATCAATCTTCAAGGTGACAAAATGAAATAAAATGTTTTCCCCCTACACTTTTTTTCTTAATTCAAAAGCAATTTCTTTAATTAACTAGAATACTCCCAAAGAAGAGGGGGCAAGGCTGGCAAAGGGGTGCTGGACAACACAAAGAAGTTCAGCTGATCAGGACCTGATTTGCAGCTCCTAAGCTGACACTCACTCTCCTTTTTATATGCCCAATCCTTGCCTCTCTCTTTCCTTCTTCCCTCCCTGTGGAGGCTTCAGCACCAGAGGCACAAAGGCTGACCACACAGAAAACCTGGACTCCACGGCAGCTCCCAATCCTGGCTGCCCATCACCTGGCTCTGAGCTCCAGCTTCACAACTCAGCATTGGTGGGCCCTAGAGAAAGGCATGTAGCCCCTCTGAGCATCATTTACTCAGTGCTACCTGCCTGGCATGCGTCAAGGTCTGTGGCAGGAAGGGTAGAAGAGAGTGCTGGAAGTGGAAGGATCTGCAGGTGCCACAGTACAACACAAACAGGCACTGCTGCTGCAGTTTTCATTACTATCACTAACGAACTTTAGTTCATTTACAAATACAGCATTGTCCTGTATTTACCTGGTCACTTTGGTGTTCATGAAGCACTGCTGTAAGGTGTCTGCCAACCTCTGGTGCACCAAGGAGTAGCGAATAAATGCTCTTCCTTTCCCCAGAGAGGTTCGGAGCTGGAAAGAGCAGATTACACAGAGATGAAGAGCTGTCAGCCTAACTCTGAACACAGACCTGGTCTCATGGATGGCTTGTAAAAAAGAGACACAGGGCAGAAAATGTCACCCAATTCTATCCTACACAGGGCTTCACTCATGTCCCTCAAGGACACAAAATATCTGATAATGTCACTCGAGAGTGAGGCTTGAAGTGAGTGAACAACTTGCAGGCCTTCTTCTGAGAATAATCCATAGACTCCAGCAACGATGTCAAGGAAGATGTATTAATGAGAGGCTCTCAAGCATCTGTGGATTCTATTGGAATGTCACGCTCCCTCCTCTTCTCCATCAGTCTCTGGGTTTGCAGTCAGGCGTGAAACTCTTGGACTACTTAGACTAAAACTTGGAGGTAAATAAAGGGCTTTTCACACTGGAAGTGAGCTTGAGGAAGAAGAGACAGTCTCGTTTCAGCTAATGGTGGCTTGTTTCTAAGGCACTGGGGGGACAGGTGCAGGACAAGGGGCCTAAGGGGCTTGGTGGGAGCACATATGTACAGGGTGACAAGGGCAGAGGCATGTGAGGGGGACTTGTAAGGCGTGTGTCTGCATGTGTAACTGCCTCCTGTGTCCCTAGGACATCATCAGGAACATCCACATATCTGTCAACACCTTCCCGGTTGGACTTGTTCCTTCTCAGATATGCCAGATCACTGCACTGAGTCAGAAGGTGCCCGGGGTGACAGCACAGGTGTCTCCAGGCAGCCCAGTCACATGGGACAAGGATAAAATGGATGTGAGTCTGTTTCACAAGTCTGGGGTAGAGGGCAAAGGAGGGTCCAGGTGCAGGCCCGTCTTCAAAACCACTCCCCACGGTGCCCAGAACCACAAAACCAATTCAGAGGAAGAAGATGTGACTTGAACTGTTTTGAAGTTTACATTCACCACTCAAAACATGGTTTATAAAAGGTTTCTGGAAACTTGCTGTCGTGAAGATGGGATGTGCTGGTCAGAGACTCTGCCATGGGGCTGCCAAAGCAGGTCTCTGCCAGCTGGGAGCACGTGGCGGCCAAGACAGACAGAATAAAGGGAACAGCCAAAGAAGACACCGAGATCAGTTTTCAATCAGAATTCATACTCCTGATGTGTCAGTTCCAGAAGGTCAAGGAAGTAGGCAGGAATTCAGAACCTCCCAACCTACCACACGCACCTGCTCTATCAGGCTCTGACTCTGAGTGGGGTAAGCTGGAACCCATACCCTTCCTACCCCTTTAAAGGTCAGAAATGCTTAATGAGTGTATTTGTGGCAGGGGAAAGGGTAGCAGTGGTTCGACCAAAGAGGGACCCAATACCCCGCACTATTAAGATATCCATTATGGCACTAGATAGTCAGGAAACATGCAGTACAGCCTCAAGCACTGGCACATTAACAATAGTGTAAACATCCCGCTATATATTAATAGTACCTGTTAGCACCTTCTTATTGCTGACTCAGGAAATGATAACATAATATGAAGTGGTTCTAAAAAATAAAAAGGTGTTAAACCTCTTAAATAACAGAGGCTGTAAGACATCTCACCATGTGTGTTTTGTGGGTCTAGCCAGGACACCTGGAAGTGAAGGCAGGCAGCAGCCTGACTTACTAGCTTTACATAAAGCACCGTGGCATGTCTACTGATAGTTGATCTCGACAGAGGCCCAGGGGAGAATCTTGATGACATTTCCATGTCCAAATACTTCTTCCTCTGATGAGGGAGGTGAGAACAAAGTGTTCAGTGGTTACAACCAGGCAGCTGACAACAGCTGAGTGAGCACTGTGAAATGGAGCAGGCCAATCATACAAACACAGCCCTCTATACAGGCCCTGCAGAATTTACAAGACCCTCACATAACAGCCCATGTCTGGAAGCTCCTAGAGGCAGGAGCTTGTTCTTATTTTTGGCAAACTGGCCATAATAACAGCCTTTAGAATGTAAAACTTTCTTAATGGTAAACATTTGAGGCTGTATCAAACCAAACCTATTAACTGAACTGATTATAATAAAGGGAGATATTTATTTTAAAAGGTATTTTTAAACACCTCTGAGGAAGGGAACAATCGTTCCACTGTACTGCAAATCAAAATACTGCACAGCCTCTTTATTTTTTGAGATCATGGGTCCACTTTCACTACCTAATTCCTTAATTTTTTAGCATCTAATCAGAACCCATATACATTATGCTGAGAAGCAATACAACTAAGGACAGGAAATCTGCAGGGTGCACGAGAGCTGATTCTACTTTAAACCAGGCCACCGTGTTGTGAGCTTGATGCGGAGCTACACTCCGTTCATCATAGTTAAACACAGTCCAAACTGTGTCCATTCTGAACCTCTGGAAATGGCTTATTAGAACCTTCACCCATTTTAGCTCAAATAGCTGCCTCCTACCCCAAAGGGGCCTTATCCAAACACTTCTTATCCATTAACTCTCACCCTCTCGCTTAAAGACCCAAATGGCACTCAATTATTAATAGTAATCCAAGTATCCAGCAACTCACCTAGTCTAGTGACGTCCTAAGCCATTTCAACCAATGATGCCCCAGAGAGTAGAGTCTTCAATACAGATGAAACAACTAGATCCTATGGGATGCAGAGCCACCAAAAAAACAAAATTCACGCAAACAAGGAATGCTTTTTCTTTCTAGAAAGTCAGTTTCCATGGCTTTGAACTATCTAAAGATCTGCCTGCATTATGAGAAAAGAAGAGGAAACTAGCCAAAAAGTCTATGTGTTTTTAGCAAGTATTTCATAACCCTGGAGAATGGGGATTAAAACTAAATTTATTTCCAGACTTCAGGATCTGAAGTCATAAAGTTGAAGGCTTTAGTTGCTCTGATACAGTGGCTGAGGAATGAAGAAAGGAAGGTGACAATGAGAACCCCTTCCACATTTATGATGCATTGAAATAAAAACACTGCTGCACAGCACGGACCTGAGTACCCCACCAGGCAAGAACACACAAGACCTGCCCACATTGCACAGATGTTAAAGAAACTAGCAAAACAAACTCTTCAGAGCCAGGATCTTTCCTCATCTTTTCAGACGTCAGAGGGTACAGATGGTGGGAAATGCTCAGCCCTTGACCTAGGTGTATCTAACACCATCATTCTTGATAAGAAGAAATACATCTGGCTCCAGCTGGTGTGGTCGGGCTGTAGCTCTTCCCAGAACACCTAAGCCTGTGGCCTGTGTGGGAGGCCAGCCAAGGAGCATGTATGTTGAGTTTAAAGTGACTTCACATTTATTGAAGAGATACTGAAAAGAAAGATGAAATGTACAAACATCCTCTGGGGTTCACTTGCTCCCTAATATGTGAAGTTCTTCACTCCTGGATGGGCTAAGCTGATGAGAGAGAGGAAGAGAGATTCTTTGGGGGTTAAGGGCAGGAGAGGCAGAGAGGAGACTGTGTGTTTGTCATTTGGACTTTTATAAAAGGGCAAAGCCATGGCATTCTGCTTTTGGAGGCTCAGAAGTGAATGCGGGAAGTTGCTTAATACAGCAGCATTTTAAGAAATGTCTCTGGAGATCCCATATCACTTTCACTTCAAATCTAAGTTTCCTGGGCAAATTGTAGGGAAAGCAGCCTGGCAAACTCTTAAGAATTTTATCTAAGAAAATAAGTTTTTAAAAAACATGGCAGTATCCTGTGCTGTGTACCTTCCAAGGGGTTCATGAGCAGAGACTTACAATGTGAGCAGCCTACCCCATTGGGTGATATGTGAGGTGTGGGCTAATGTACATTCAGGGCTCGGCATGCCTCTGCTTGGGAAACACTCACTGAAGTGGGTTCCCTGAGCTCGAGTCACAGCACAGTGGGCACTGACTTTACCTGGACTGGATTTCTTTACTTCTTTGCCACCAGTAAACCCCCACTTCCTCACTTGGCTCTCTGCAGCCAAGGTCTCTGTAGGAAACACTTAAGACAGGCAAGAGGAAGGCACAAGGTCCTTGGCCAATCTGCTCAGCTTACCTCTGAGATAGACTTGACGAAGCGAATCCCATCGTTGGCTCCTTTCACCTTGGCCAGGCAGGCACAGAAGTAATCCCAGTAGTCCTTCTTGTTGCCCAGGAGGGTGGCCTTCTCTTTCTGATCGAACTGGGTAGGGAAAGGGACAGAGAGAGGAAGTTCACATCTACTGCTGTTCATCCCTCCATTTAAATAATAAATAATAACAATAGCTTTTTAGGGGCTAGCACTGGGCGAGGCCCTTTATTGGCATTATTTTTATTTATTGGCAAAATCAAGATGTTAATCCCAAAATGAGGATGTTTTAATCCTCAATTTACAGATGAGGAAACTGAGGCTATGAGAGGTTAAGTAGCTGGCTCAAGGTCATACAATTAGTGAGATTAAGGAATAACAATGGCCCCAAAAGATTTATCCCTTGAGGGGCCCTCTGTGCATAGTTTCAATACTGTTTTAATAAACATTCAATAAATTCAAATAAATGTCAGCCCTGAGGCATTTCAAATCCAAAACCAAAATGGGCTTAACTGGAAAAAAAAAAGGTCCACAAACATTTTTATGATGTTAAAGAATCAGCTGAAAAAGGCACAAGAAAGGTAAGCCTTTCAACACATTAGGGGCCTTTCCTCCAGTGGGATCTCATACTACATGCTTTGGTGGGATCTTGTAAAATAATGGTGTTCAAAATGATATAGGTGTATCTTTCTCTAACATTTGATAGCATTTTTTGATATCATAGAAGCAAGATATGCATATGTCCTTAGGAAATCTATATACAATACAAAAAAAATTGTAATCGTAATACCACTACCCTAAAATACAATGACTTATGGTGCATTTCCTTCCTGCCTATTTTGTTGCATCTATTTTTCTACATCTGCAGAATTCTCTACATCAGTACTTCTTGAAATAAGCAGGCATATGAGTTACACCATGAATATGTTAAAAGAAAATTTCCTGGGCTGGGAACCAAGAATATACTTCTAACAAGCTCCCAGGTGATGTTGATGCTGCTGGTCTGTGGCCTGCACTTTGGCAAGGCTCTAAAACAGGGGTCCACGGATAATCTTCAGAGGGCCTACACACTCTTGAAAACTGCCTGTAAAATAGTGTGATTGGGGTGTGTAATACATATTATGTGTGTGCGTATATATACATACATGTATATATATAATAACTATAATATATACATATATTTAATGGAGGAGCGACTCCATAGCTTTCACCAAACTCTCAAAATGGTAGGTAATTGCCCCAAAGTTAAGATCCTTGTTATACTATGACCTTGTGACCTGCCTTAAGACGACTTAAATGTCTAAAGACTGTTCTCCATTCCCAAAGCCCTCCTAAGGGTCAATATTCCGATTTCCCAGAGAATCACACTTAGAAGATCAAGCTCTCGCTGGGGACTGCCCTGCCCTTCAATCTAACCACAAGGGCTTAATGGCTCCACTGAACTTTATGAACTACATCCTGAATGCTAATGAGTCACACAAGAAGCAAACAAGAGCCAAGAGTGCAAAAATCAACACATTATAGGAGTCACTTACTTGCAGGAGATACTCAAGTTTATAAGAAAACTTCTGCAAGCTGGTGCTGTCATCTGTGATGGGTTCCCCTGCTTCCTTAAATTCTTTGCTGAGCTCTGTCACAGCATCTTTAAGACAACAAACAGGAACATATAACCAGAGAGAGCCTGAACTCAGAGAGAGAAGCAATAATAACCTCAGGAAGCATGAGGAGTGAGTGGTCAGTGACGCACAGCACCTCGGAAGTGGAGAAGGGTATGGTGTGTAAATATCCATGGGATATAAATCCAAGTCAGAGAGTGTTAAAATGTCCTGAGAGCCCACAGATACTTTACAGCAGCTTGCTGACTGGGCACATTTCTTGTTCATCCCTGTATGTCCACCACCTAGGGCTAGTAATTTGCATGCGGTGGCTGGTCAACAAACGCTTGCTATGTGGATGAATCATTAATCTCCTAATACTGACTTCCGTAAAACTTTATTCTTTATTCTGACCATGTTTCTTGTTCTTTACTGTAACCCTACTGCTCAGTATAAGTTAAGTGCGGGCTTTGAGAACACTCTGTGTGTGCAAATGATAGTAAAGACAGTAACAATCCCAACGATGACAATACCTGCTTCTGTTAACTGGGTGCCCACAAGGGGCCAGGCCTTCATGCATATCTCTCATTTAATATGGAACTGTGAGGCAGGGATTGCCTTATTTCAACAAATCTAAGATGCAAAGGTTCTTGGGACTCATTTTTACAAGGACTGTTACCCAGTTGTGCCCTTCTAGACGTGTCTGCCATGACTGGCACTGACAGCCAGGGGTATGGGGACCTGGGATAGACACGGAGACTTCCTCCTCCACTTTTCTTCCTCCTCAAGCCAGGTAAACACTCACAACCTGATCTGAGAACTCCTGAAACTTTGAAAGAAGATGAGTTTGGATATGAGATATGAAACTGTCAGCTCTAATCGCTGACAATCTGTATGTATTACTTATCAATAACATTAGCTTTATAGGAATTACATATTTGATTCTCTCAACAATATTCAGAAGTAGGTGCTATCACCAAACCCACCTGGCACATGAAGGAAGCAATCATGTACTGGAAAAGTGAAGGGACTTGTCCAACATTTTCCAGGGTTAAAAGGTAGAGCCAGAAGCTGACCCCATGCCTGCCTGATTCCAAAGTCCTTGTAACTGCAGTCACCAAGAGGACAAGTGGACTGGGCTGCCCTGCAGAGTTGTGAAGGCTGTGCACTGCACAAGGGCCTCAGTTAAGGACACCACTCTCGTGGTAGACGAATAGATCTATATGCTTATTAAGACAATTACCAACAGATCAAAGTGAAGGGTCTTGAGAAATGTCACCTTTAAGAAATCCTACCAAAGTGCTCTCTGTCCTATGTATAGGACATTGAGACCAGCCCAGGATGTCAGGATGACCAGACTTAGCCAGTACCTGGGGTAGACAATGGTCTGGATCAGAAGCTCTACCTGAGGTACTCTCTTTCATTCCCTTCCCTCCCAGTAAGGACCACTGGGTCCCGAAGCTATCCTTGAGAACCAGATTTTGAAACACAGAAAAGACTGCCCACTTTGTGGAGAAAACTCTGCAGGCTAGTGGCAAACTCAGATATGCACAGGCTATCACTTTACTTTCTCTGCCTCTCTGTATAGATTTTTTTACAAAAGCATCTAACATTTTCGATGTTTTAGCTAAAAGTAGCTTAGTGTGGTTAAGAGCACGGGCTGTTGGCGTGCAAACCCAGGCTCTGCTACTGACTGGCTATGTGACCTCAGGTAAATTACTTAATCTGTCTGTGCCAGTTTCCTCATCTGCAAAATGGGAACGACAACAGTATATATTTCATAAGACCAAACACGAGGACTCAATGAGTTACTATCCATAAGACACATGTAGGGCAGTACCTATTACACATGAAATGCCATGTAATTATTAGCTATAAGAGGCCCAAGCCACTGTAGATACAAAATAAAAAGCCTGAGAAAGTGATTTAGTCTTGTTGACTTTGGACCTTCAGAACGAGGACTGCGTTTTGGCCACAGCAGGCTGATATCTCTTGGTATAGGAGATAAATGTTCGTGGTGTCCAAGTAGTTAGGAACCTGAGCCTTTAGTCTGTCAAGAAAGTGTTGCTGTGGACTCTGCAGGCATGGAGGAAGTGGTCAGATACAACTGTGTTGTATCAAGTGTGCTGGAGTTCCAAACAGGCTCACGAGACCAATCCTGGGGATTGGTAGAGGATGGAAAACTTCTGACCCTTGGAATATCATCTGAAAGGGTAAAACTTGCAATGTGCAGCCAGTAAAAAACAATCCATTTCTCCTGAGTCTACAAAGCATTGTCTACATCTTCCCTGCCTTGCCCTTCTCCACTGAGATAAGGGCTACAAGTCCAGTCTCTCTCATTGCTTAGGGAAGTCTGAGAGGCCACAGGCCCGGAACTGGAGTGTATCCCAGAGTATGGGGCCATCTGCCAGCCAGGACCCAGTGGGGCAGCAAAACAAGACAGACAGGTAACTGGCCTTCCTGCTCAGAGGGAAGAATATTCTTTCCCATAGGAGCCAACTTCACTGGAGCCCAGAGGTTTGTGATAACTTGAAAACACATACACCCATACAAACTGAAATCAGACCTGGTCCCGGAAAGTGGTGTATAATTTTGTTTACAAACTGGCCTTACAGTGCTCTGAAAGAAGAGCCAGGCAAGCTCTCCCAGCCTTACACGAGGTGGATATGTTACCCTCAAATGTTTCAATATGATGTGACCTGAGGGCTACAATTACCCCCTGGGATGAAGAAAGAGGAAAGGGCTGAATTTCCACTGGCAACAGCAAAAGCACAGTCACAAGCCCTCAAAACCAAACACAGTATGCCTAGCAACCTACATACCTTGCAAATCTCGGATGATTCTCTGGAGCTGGCTCTCTGCACTGGTGGAAGCCATGCTGAGTCCGCCTTTCCTGGCTCTGTGCCTCCTGCCTGGGTCCGGAGAGAGGCTTAGAACTTCAGCCCTCCGTGGCTGTTTGGTCAGCAGTGGTCAGACCCCATGGTGGCACCTGCACAGGGGAAGAGGAGGGGCATGGAGGAAGCAGGCACAGACACCATTTAAAGACAATGATGGAGAAACTCTGCTCTGGGCCTGAAGCTCACCCCGTCTGGGTATCTTCTCTCAACAGGAGGGTTTGACCTTTCTGTGTGGGCCTTGCCCCGTGGGCACTCTCTGGTTTGCTTCTGACACACTTATATTCAGACACAGTGACCTGGTTTAGGAGTTAACAAGAAACAAGATCAACCAAACAGTGCAGCGTACATTTTCTGAGCTCCCCTTCCATTCGCCTCTCAGGCAGGACTGCCTCATTCTCCATCCTTAAAAAAGTGCCAGTGGCTCCCTCCACCCATGTATACCAAAAGCTAGTACTTGTCTAGCCCAGATTCAGACAGCTCCACTAAGCCTTAGGTGCCAGCTACCACCAGATCCATGTCTCCCTGCGCCTGTCTGGTATCTTCCCCAGGCTTTCCTTCTCCGAGGAATGGTCAGTAGTCTCTGGCCAGGTAGTGCTGGGGGGTGAGAGGCTGAGGACACCTACCCTCAGGTCTTCTGGACCAAGGAAAGCCTGGCTTGCCTGGCGGGGTCCCCCTCGGAGGGAGGTTTGCAGCCTCCAGCTGCCCCGAGTCCAGCTCAGCCTTGGGTGTGCGGATACCACCGAGCCTGCTGTCCAGGGGCCTGCGCAGCCTTCATACCAGCCAAGGGACATGTCTCTATTTTAAGCTTGGTTACAGTCCTCTCCCGGCTGGTGAGTCCTGAGTTACCAGCCCTACTTGGGCAGCTGTTGGAGTGATTTAAGGATACAGTAGTAGCTGAAGGCCAACGAAGGTTAAGAGAAGTGAGCACACTGGAAAGAGGTCTGGACATGCACTTGGACATTCCTGTGTCCTTTCAGAACCTCTCCTTCTTCCCGGAGATGTCCAGTGCAAAGCTGTAATGCTGCTGGCCAAAGCAGATGGCAAGATTAGAGATGGCTGTAGTAGCAGCCACCGTAACTAAATGAGAGCCCACTGTGCCCAGGGCCCTGTTACATGCTTTACGTACACAATCACTTTTAATTCTCAGTCAGCCTGGTGGAGCAGATAACACTGTACCTGTTTACAAAGAGAAACTGACGCTCAGAGGAGTCATGTGCGTGGAATCGCAATTTGAATCCTGGTCAGTCTGATTTCAAACCCAGCAGTTTTTCAAATAAGTCCTGCTAATGCTGTAAGCCTGAGCTACAGCAAATGAGCAACCACTTCCACCGCTCAAGGAAGCACCATGAACTCCAGCGTTCAAATAGCACGCGGCCACCCTGATCAAATGCCATCTTCCGCTTACTGTCCCAGAAGTCCAGGCAAAGAGATCCTGGGGCAGAAACTGGCTCAATCACAAGCTCCTCCAAATATTTACACAAACATTCCAGCCTCAGCTGAGCAGAGGAGAGCCTGTCACAGGGTGGAAATGCCTACGGCCTATTTTTAACTAACAAGCCACCACAGCTGTGACTCAGGGCAAACAAGGCCCAAGAGGGCTTGAGGGAAAAATGTAGGTTCTCCAACACATAACAGAAACACTGTGCTAGCCTGGAGTGGGCAAAATTGTTACAAAGCAGACTATGGTACCAGGATAACTACTGGGCCTGAGAAAAGTGCCCAGCACTTTCTTGCCTTCCAGAAACGGCCAGTTCAAACTGGCCCTGACTGCTTTAGAGCTGCTTGGGTTGTCCTATAGTGCATGCCCTTGGCTACTTGTAATGTTAAAATGCCCACCTAGTGGGAAATTTTAACATCATTAACATAACATGGGTTGCATGACAGCCTATGATGATGGTACTTGCGCCTGTGTGATATGTTTCACTGTGAACCAAGATACAATGTAAGAAACTTTGTATTACTCATTGGGAAGGGATTTAAGGCGACACCAAAGGGTGGGCAGATGCAGATTGTGCTATCTAGAAATTCTAGCTCCTGTGGAAGAAACTCTTGTGCCACCCCGGAGCAAGCATCCTAGCAAGTAACCTCTAAGAAACTTGCCTAACTCGGTTACCTCTCACTTTGGGAGGTAGTTTTTCTATACTACCCAGGACTTTCACAAAACAACTGGCGTAGCAGCAGGATCTGAGAGATCAAACAAGGAGTAAAGAAGGGGCATCTGCCGGGGCAACCCTGTTTCTGGGGGGCAGAGAATCCTGGGATGAGAATCCTGGGATATGAATCCAGGGAATCCATGTGGAGTGGAGTTGCTGGGTTACTTGATCAGTGCTTGCCACTGGGTGAGTACGTGGATGCCCTGAAATGGTCAGAATCGAATGTTTGCTACAAGAAATGAAAGTGCTTAAGAATGATAAAGATATGCAGACTAGTGATAGCTCCAGTGGGTTGCTTTGGGCAATAAGGCTAGCCATGGTAGACTGTTGGAACAGGATAAAGACATACAAAAGCTAAAGGAGGAATTACAACTAGAGAAAGATATATCAGTATCTCGTCAATTTCTGGCATATCAACTTCAGGGGCTTGGTTGGAGGGAGGAATCCCCATGGCAAATGTGAGCTATTTTTAGCTCAAGCAGGGTAGGAACCTAAGATATGGAAACTTTGGGAGGAGGAAGACAATGAAATAACATAAAAGTCATAGAAGAACCAGGGGAAATACCCCATGTCAGACCCCTGGTTCAAAGAAAAAGCTAAATGACAAATGCAACATGCTGCACAACAAAGTATCTTAAATGGGGCTCTCATATATGAAACCATGACAGTCAGAGAATACAACACTGCTAAATTAATTGATTTAGAAAACACTTTGTTTACAACCTCTTCAAAGCTCAAATGATCAATCTGCCACTAAAAAGTTAAAATGTAGAGTCTGTTAAGTTCTCTATTTTCTTTTCTGCCTACTTTGGAGTTGCTAATTGGTGTTGAGAAAAAACTGTCTATGATATCACTAATTCAAGATTTTTTGGAGCAGCTAGTTGTAGCTATAATGTGAACATTGAAAACTCATTTGAAACTGAAGGAAAAAAAACGGTAAAAGAGGCTTTTTTAAAAATTCAAACTGCCGGCCAGGCACGGTGGCTCACGCCTGTAATCCTAGCACTCTGGGAGGCCAAGGCGGGAGGATCGTTTGAGCTCAGGAGTTCGAGACCAGCCTGAGCAAGAGAGAGAGACCCTGTCTCTACTAAAAATAGAAAGAAATTAATTGGCCAACTAAAAATATATAGAAAAAATTAGCCGGGCATGGTGGCACATGCCTGTAGTCCCAGCTACTCAGGAGGCTGAGGCAGGAGGCTCTCTTGAGTCCAGGAGTTTGAGGTTGCTGTGAGCTAGGCTGATGCCACGGCACTCTAGCCTGGGCAACAGAAGTGAGACTCTATCTCAAAAAAACCCCAAAAAACTCAAACTGCCATGGAAGCTACATTACCTAAAACTTTGGTCTATAGTTTTAAAAACTAATCACATTACCTATTAGGGCAACTAAAGTTTCGTCATGTGAACAAGTTCCAATTTGGGCAAAAACAATTTGGATCCAATCATCTTTTGCAAACTGATGAGTTTATATTGTTACCTCATGGCTAAATTTCAGAAGTAAAAAGTATTAGCATATATGTATATATATTTACATGCATATGTTGTATATAAAAGATAAAAAGAAACTAGTAAATAAAAGAGAGATGTGAAGAAAGTTAAGAATACGAAGATGTATTTTTTTTTTTTTAATGAGGGAGGTTAAAAAGAAAAGGGAATAATTTTGTATGAGAAAGTGTCTTGTATGTTAAATTTTTGTCCTAAAATAAACTGACCGGTTATTTAAGAAAGGGAAGTTTAGGACAAAACAGAAAGTACAAATGAGACATAGATGTTCTGTGTAAGTTATGATAAGGTTCATGAAAAACAATTTATAAAAAAAGTTTGTATGATCAAGTTGACTATAACTGAAAGGGAAAAAATTTTTGGTTAAAACAAGGTTTTCTTAAAATATTGATTTGCTCTTAATGAATTTCTATTATTTTACAGTGACCTGTGTTTCTGTTTTGAACAGGTGTTTTGAGTCTTTTCACATCTTTGACAAACATCCTCAAATCAAATCAAAACTGTATCGAATGTTGTTAACTAACCCTTGTGCTGTTAAGTTACGGGGCCTTGACTCAGTGGTATCTAACACCAAATCCAAGCCTCATTTTCAGACCCAGGAAAAGACATCAAAATAAACCGCTTACATGAGACAAAGGACCAGGCCCGTATTCAGAGACATTAAGACTCGTTTAATAATTTTGTTTCTATGTAAATTAATGTAAATTTGTTACTAAATAATTTCAATGTTTAACTGCCTATAAACTTCCTTTTCCTGTCATTATCAGAACTACACATGATTTACAAGCTTTTTGTTTAAAACATGCTTAATTCTTTAAAAGAGACCACACACACACACAAATTCTGATACAAAAGTCTCTAAATCCTTAGGCTCAAATGGTTATGGTTTTGTATAACAAAATTCCTACAAGTCTGAAACTAAAAACAAGGTCTGGCTATGTGGACCTAAAATTGAGCTGGAAGGTGTTCCCCCAGTAGATAGGCTTTGTGGTGCCAGAGGGTGCCATGAAGGTGAGGTGACCCCAACTGTGCTCCTTGACGGATATCTGAAAGCCTTGTGATACCATCATGTGAAGATAATCGATATCAGCTGGAGCCATCATAGTGTGAATGACATGGGCAAGGCTGGAAACTTATCAATTAGCTGTTACGCCCGCTCCTGGGGAGGGAAGCCGTGTGTGGTGTTGTAAACCAAGCTTGAAACCTACAGCACCCTCTCTAATGGGGTCTAATGGGAGAAAACACATCAGTAATAATGTTACAAGGAACAGATCTGTCCTTGAGAATGCCTTCCAAACACCTGTGTCTGTGCCCATAGGCTATTGTTCCTGCCATCTGTGGCAAATGGCAATTTCTTTTTAGATTGGGCTGTGACAATGGCAGTGGTCAACAGCCAGCCTAACTGCTGAGTTTGCAGATATCTACCTTTATCCAGTGGAAGTGAGATGCCATGGAATATGCTGCCCTTAACGTCACAGAATTGGGGTGACTAGAGGAGATCTCTGGGGAATGGTGACTCTACCCACATGGGTGACATCAACTCCACCATTCATCATTGGCAGCTATGTGTATCTCAGAATACCTCCCACCTGCCAACTGTCAGTAAAACTAAGACACATCTTTACATCGGTGAGCCAACACACATCAATTTGGGATGGATTAACACAGATAGCTGAACATGGAATGTTATACCAAAAGGCCCTGCTGTGTATACAAGGGCATAATCATACTGCAAATTCCACCACTCACCCCAGCTGATGGGATGGCTACCCCCTTCAGCATGTAACCACACTAGGCATCCAACTACACAGAGAAACAAAACTGCTGCATATTAATAACAGCTGGAGCTTATATTACACTTTTGGGGGCTGATATCTACACAGCTGCCCCAGCACAATGTTTTGTCAGGTGCCTTCTACACGCAGGCTGGGGATATGAGGCACACAAGGTCCAGCCCTGGAGGAGCTCGGCTACCCACCAAGGAGATGGATGGAAAAATATCAGATATCCAGATACAGCTGAAGAGGCCCATGCAGAGACATGAACAAAGAATCATGGGCACTCAGCAATGAGAAGGAACGAACCACGGATGTACACAACATGGATGAACCTCAAATGCATTACACTGAGTGAAAGAAGCCATTCAAAAGGCTGCGTCCTTTGCGATCCCATTTATATGCCGTTCTTGCAAAGTCAAAACATTGTGAGAGAAATCATCAGCAGCTGACATGGGCTGGGGAACAAAGGGGGGTTTGACCACAAAGAGGCACAGGGAAATTTTGGGGGGCAATTCTGTTCAGCATCTGGATTATGGTAGTGGTTACACGGCTACGTATACTTGACAAACATATATTTGTTACCATTCACATAACTGTAAATTATATCTTTTTAAATAAAGCAGCATTGGGATAAATTTTTTTAAAAATGCAATGGGATCTGAGGAAGGGAAAATTTACCTCTGCTTGGGGAAGGGAGAGGGTGGTTGACAATGTGTGATGGTCAGGCCTGAAAAACGAACAGGAGGTCACTGAAGAGACGCGAGGAGGAAAGGGCACCAGGGTGGAGGGCACAGCAAAAGCGGAGGCTGTTTCTCTACCTGCATTCCCCTCACTTGGCTGCTTAGTTTCTGGGAGAAATAATCGTGCAGGAAGATGACTAGACTAACACCCCATGACAGCTCAAACGCAGTCCACTGGGCGTGTACATACTTAAGACCAGGGCGAGACACAAGCATGTGGGAGAGGGTGGAGCTTGGGAAGGAAGCCATAGTAACAACAGATCCTGAGTCACACTCGCCAGGGCTGTGGCCGAGACAATGCGGGAACTATAAAACCAGCTGGATTTTCTGGAAACCAGCCCTATTTGGAGTCTGGCACAAGGGAAACAATGTCTGTGAACCAGAACCAGTATCTTAGCATGATGAGCCTGAACACAGCCACATGTTCCTTTAAGATTTCTTGGTGCTTTGGTGACCGTGCCTTTGTGTCAGCCTGAGGCAGGAGGCCTTCTCTGACCTTCAGGGTGTGCTCAGCTGGTGTCAAGTTTCCAGGTCATGGGTGAGCTTGTCCCCAGCCACTGATTACACAAGCTGATTTTCCCGAGCCTGTGTCACCACCAAGGTAAAGAGCCCTAAGCAACTGACTGCCAGGCCTGTGGGTCACGGTGAGCTTCTCCACCATGGCTCTGGGGCGTCACCTCACAGGAATTCAGGAAATAAATCAGAGCTTCTTTGCTATTTTCATGGATGGTCTTAGCATCTTGCCCTCATTTTGAGGTCACTACTAACCAATGAAAAGCACAAAATAGGGCACTTTCTCCACGTCATGGTCAACTTCCTTGTATCTCTAGATAAGCTTGCCCTTTGGTTGAGGGATCAGAGACTTCTGGCATGAACCAGCCTGATCCTGACATCTACACCCATTAGCAAACTGCCCTCCTAACTCAGGAGACATGCGGCTTCTGTACACACTACCCCGGCTGCTTCAGCACAGGGAGCAGCACTCCAAGACTCCCACACCTTGCAAGGCCCCCAAAGTGCCAATCACCTCTTTTAACCCAGGGTCCCTGTTATATGACAGGTAAAAACCTTCATCACTGTCTCTAGCAGTCTCTTCCAAATATCAGAGAAATTCATTTTATATTATTAGGTTATTAAGTATGTAATGTCCGATTTTCTTAAGTACTAAGTTTGACAGTTGATACCTATACGTTTCACGTTGACACTTCTTATTTCATGTTTATTGTGAGGGTACAGCCTCAGTCTTTCAAGAGCACATTGTGGCTTGTGAATATCTTTCACATTTTTTAAAGCCATTTTTGTGAAGCCATGGATAAGTCAAAGATTCGTGTTATAGTCTAATATGAATTCTGTCATGGAATCAATGCAGCGCAGATAGCTCAAAATATCAACAAAGTGTTTGGGAAGGATGTGGCTAATGAACACACAGTATGTCGATGGCTTGAAAAGTTCTGTTCTGGTGATTTTAATCTTGGAATGAACCGTGAGGGCGACCTGAGACCAAGGTGGGTAATGATGAGCTGAAAGCTATAGTGGAAGCGAATCCATCTCAACCTATGCGTGAATTAGCAGCAAGGTTTGCCGTTACTATTCTAACAACATTGGACCATTTGAAGCAAATGGGCAAGGTAAAGAAGCTGGATAGATGAGTACCACATGAATTAAATGAGCATCAGAAGAGAAATAATCTAGAAGCTTGCTTTTCTTTGCTGTCACAACATAAAGGCAAACCATTTCTACACCATATTGTTATGTGTGATGAAAAATGGATTCTTTTAAGTGTTCAGTACAATGGTTGGATAAATATGAAGTGCCAAAACACAGTCCAAAACTGAATATTCATCAAAAAAAGTTAGTGGTGTCTGTTTGGTGGTCCAGTGCTGGTATTACCCACTGCAGCTTCATGAAACCTGGTCAATCAATTACAACAGATGTCTACTGCAACCAATTGGACGAAATGATGAGGATGCTTGCAGCAGCCGAGACTGGCCAACAGAGACAGGCCAATCCTCTTGCAAGACAATGCTCGACCACATGTCACACAAACAATGCTGCTCCAACTACAGAAGCTGGACTTGGAAACTCCCTGCATCCACTGTATTCACTATTTCTTGCACCAACTGACTATTACTTATTCCAGGCTTTGGACCACTTCTTGCAAGAAAAAATGAATTCAGTTCTCAACAAACTGTGGAAAATGCCTTTCGCAATTTCATTACACTCGCTCTCTAGGCTTCTTTGCTGCTGGCATAAACAAGCTACCGTTAAGATGGCAAAGCTGTGTCGATAGTTTAGGCTCATACTTTGATTAATTGTACTGCTTCTTGTTTGAGATATAATAAACTACCCTTTTGATTCGAAATCGGACATTTCATATTTAATGACCTAATAAAATCTTTGGGAGCACACGATTTTTTTTTGCCAACAACTAAGCCTATCCAAAATGTCTGAAAACATCCAATCTTCTGAAAAAGAGGAAAAGGGACTAAATGCATTTTTTAAAAATTCTTATTTATTACTTAGGACTAGTATCTGATAACTAGCCATGGCATAGGTATCATTTTAGAGGTAAAGGACGTTCTGTGACCTCCAAATTCCTTCTACACCTGCCCAGATACCCTAAATGCCTTAAACAATAGAGACAGCAGTTTAGTCTCAAATTAAGTGCAAATACACTAGCTGACTCATGTAAACTTATTTACACTATGGTGCAAATGACTAATATTCATAATGTTGCCCAGAAACTGGTTCAGGCAGGAGCAACACAGCGCTGAGTAGCCACATAAGAAGGATCAGAAGGAGAGGACGAGGTTGGGAGTGTGGAAGTCAACCTTGCCTTCAAAATTTTGCTCCCAACACAACAGCCAAGAACTGACCCAGAGAGAGCACCCCACAGTTGGACTCCTCCCCCAGTTCCAAATAAGGTGGAACACACCAGGTGTAAATTCTGCCCTGACCAAGAAAGAATGTTAATGACTAGGATGGTTATAAAAGCCTTTCTAGAAGAGTCCATCGCCTCGGCCTGGTTCAGCACACCCAAGAGCATCTACCTAGTTACCATCTATAGCAAGGGTACTTGACTGGTACCTGCAGCTTTGAAGGCCTGGAGGTCCTGCTGGCTCAGGCGCTGAAGCAGTTGGTGCCCTCAACCAGAGCTTCAAGAGGGTGGCTAGGAGAGTGCTCAGGACTTTGCCAGAGGCCAGCTCAGAGGCAGGCTTTACGTGAACAAAGGCTCATTAAGTGACCCCACCCCTTGGACCTATAATTAAAGTGTTAACCAATTGCATGCCTGGGTCATCTTTCCCAAACACTCCTTCTTGCTTGCAATCGTCTCTCTTTCTTAAAGGGAATGAAGACTTGGGATTTTGCTATTGCTTCTTGAAACTTTCGTTGGTCCCCTCCCTTCCACCAGTAATAGCAGAGTCCTTGGTTACTACCCTAGAATACACACAAAACCAGCTACTATTCCAGCCCACAGATCCCAGAGAACAGGGTCCAGAGGGCTCTGAGCATTTGAGGGGTTGCTTCTGGATCTGGGGGAAGCCAGTTACTGTCTTTCTTTAGGAAGGTGGGCAGTTGCTCCAAGGGAAGAGACACACATCTGTACTTGGGGCTGTGGGGACAAGGTCCCGCCACTGGAAAGCCCAGAAAAAACACCCAGGAGGTGATGATGACAGGCATGAAAATCTAGGCAGTCTCTGGAACAGCTGCACAAACAACTGAGAACTGAGCTGGTTCTCTACTCCTGCCCCAGAGAGTACAAACCCACCTGGGTGTGGAAAAACTACTGATCTCCCAAATCATATGCTCTGGGAACTCTCCTGACCAGAGTGTCAAGGGGACAATCTAGTCAGTTATGGATTAAGAACTGTCTGATAGAATATGACACAGCCACAAAACATGGCCTCGAGGAAGCCACACGTAACCTGTATGTGCTAACAAACTGTCAGCCAGGTAAGAGGTATTTTTTGGCAGCACTATGAGGAGGCAGGCCTGATCCAGGAGCTGGGGCTACAGCTGTGGAAAAGGGTGGTGGTTGGAGCCCTGACTTTAAGGAACTCATGCTCAGCGGAGAAATAGACAGCAAACACGCCAATAAGCTTACAAACAAGTAAGAAAGATCACTTGAGGCCTGCTACGTGCTTTGATGAAAACAAGTGAACACAGGAGGCACCAAACTAGTCTGCTCATGACTTTAAGCCCCCACTGCAGAGTCTCACGTTATTCTTCTATGGCTTTGGGGGCCATGCACTACCATGGTAATTTTTTGTTTCATCTCTGTTCTTCCCATCGGTCTGTAAACTCCATTGCTGTTCATTATTTCCCCAGCACCTAGCACAGCTCTGGCACATGGAGAACACTTAACAAATCACTTGCTGAATGAATGAATGAATTAGACAAAACAAACACATAGATTCTTGCTCCAAAAACCAAACTAAACCTTGAAACATAAAAATGTACCAAAATATAAATAATAATTTTAAAATGGCAGAAACATGGGTAATTTTTTTAAAAAAGTCTATTTCTCTGATTTTTCGAATTTTCCTTTGTTTACCATAAACTATTATGTTGACTAAAATAATGCATTTTAGAAATCAAGTTGTAATTGTGGACTATAATTATATTGTCATTATTATGAAAATATTATGAACTACTTTATTGCAAGAGTGAATGGAATAATATAATTCAAGGATAATTCAGGGATGGATTAAGGGTGGTGTCTACTCCACCCTCCCCTTCCTAGCTTCTCTTTATAAACAGACCCCTGGTGTCCTGAGAGCTCAAGTGATTACTGTCACACATGTGTACAAATCTCTTAACCCAGCTCGGGAGGGCCTTTATTGTTGGGCTATCTGACCTCCACAGAGACAGGTCCATCTTCTTGTCCCTCCTCCTTCCCTCCCTCCCTCCTACCTGTGTTCTGGCCTCCCTGGCCTGCCCTGCAGTGGCGGGGGCCCTGCCTCTGGGGTTTGGATGGCTCCTTCTGCCAAGACAGTGCTCTGTCCGGCTCATGCTCCTCACACTTTCCTCTGGCCAACTGCTCCTGTCTTTCTGGTTTTGGCTTGGACAGGAGGAAGTGTGCACCACAGTTTGGTTCATGAGGAAGCCTTACTCACAAGCCTCCTTCACCACATGTTGGACAATGATAACCAATGCCACCGCCACCACTGACCACACTAACCTAGGGGCTACAGGGTGTCATCCCTCCAACTCATATGGTGAAGTCCTAATCCCCATACCTCAGACTGTGACAGTACTTGAAGACAGGGCCTTTAAAGAGGTGGTTAAGATTAAATGAGGCTGTGAGGGTGGGCTCTAATCCAATCTGACTGGTGAACCTGTAAGAGGAACTTTGGACATACACAAGAGACAGCAGGGATGTGTAGGCTCAGAGGAAAGGCCACGTAAGCACACAGCAAGAAGGCGGCTGTTTGCAAGCCAAAGAGAAAGGCCTCAGGAGAAGCCAAACCTGCCAATGACTTGATCTTGGACTTCTAGTCTCCAGAACTATGAGACAATACATTTCTGTTGCTTAAGCCACTGGGTCTGCGGTATTTTGTCATGGCAGCCCTGGCAAACTAACACACCTCCCAAGGCCGTTCTCTCTCCATTCCTGGAAGTGTGGATCTGGCACCATCAACCCAACTGGGGAGGGGAGGTGCTGCCGGGACTGCGTTCTGCTATGCTCCTTGGGGAGGAGCATGACAAGAGCTGCACACGGAACCTGGGTGCAGGGGCGTGGGGGCAGGGCTGTGCTGGCACATGGGAAGGGCAAGCACGACCCAGTATGGCTCTGAAGCTGGAGTTGTGGCAGTGGACAAGATATTTTCTTCTCTTTTATCAGTGGTAGCTGAGTTTTGTCAATTTGGACCCTATTCAGATTTTGCAATGAGACTAATTTTGTGAACTTTTCATTACTTATTATGCAACAAATAAAGCAATGAAGATCATGCCATGGTTAGGTGAGACCAAGGTATATTTAGCTCACCAAACTATTTTCAGGCAATCTATCTGTCCTGGGGAAATCATTTGACCTCTTCCCACTGTGTTCTTTTTTTCTTTTCAGATGCACTGTAGGGAGGTAACCTTCCTTCATGTGGATTAAGAATTGTTGCCCTTGGAGGAGGTGGGAAAGGGGAAGAGTAGACATTCTCAATGGGGAACTTTGGCTAAGCCTTCTAAGTGCACTCTCCCTGCTCCTGACAAAGTCTGCAGATGCCCTGGAAAAAGCATGTAGGGCTATAGGTTCAGGTTCAGGAAACTCCATCTAGCTCCATTTTAAACCACTGCTTCTGGTTCCACTGTCCAGCCCTATCCTGGACCTCATACAGGGATTTTCCTCTTGGCCTAGCCCCCTGCATGCTAATGGTTTTCTTGGCATGTTCTTTTTGGTCCAAGTTTTTGGGTTTTTTTCCCCCTGGATGCTCAGAGCTCCCCTAACTCCATTTCCTGCCACAGGCCAAGAGAGCTGTACCCCATGTTCCCGAGGTGATTGTCCAGACCAGCCCTTGGGCCCGGAACCAGCCACAGGGCCACATTACTATAACCAAACCATAGACTCTCCTTAAGTCTGTCCTTGAACCACACTGATGCACACATTCTCAGCCCTGCAAATGGGATCTAGCCCAACCAGACACAGGCTCTGGGGCCTTTCAGATGCCACGGAGACCCATGCAAACAGAAAGGCCCACTGGCAGTCACTAAAACCATCGGGCTGACTGGTTCCAATGTGGGAGAAGAGGAGAAAAACTCCCCTTGCCCAACTGAGCAAAGCTTCTAACATCTTTGTTTTCTCAAAGCCATGGGACCCATTTGCTCTGAGGCTGAGACTCTTATTAGGGGCATAGGGCAAATAAACACTTCAGTTATTTTTAGTGATGTATCAAAAAATAGCAAGAAGGCAGACCATGTTTCTACAGGTAGACCCCCAGAAACATTCTAATCCCCACCCAACTGATTTATTTAATTTTTCAAATAGAGGCTCTTATACCAATCAAGATTTGTTATTTGTTTTTAAACTGGCATTGAGATCACAAATAAAAACAGCATTTATCTTTTGAACAAGGAAAGAACACAGCAGCCACTAGACTAGGTGAGCAGATGTTGACACGACCATAATCAACTTATCTCTGTTCACAGGTTGCCTCTGTGGTCACAGGCACCAGTTAATAACCCTTACCTGCTGCCTGGAACTGCCTGCGGTGAATGTGCCTCTTAACTGTGTTCCTACCAGTGGTTTTCACTATAAGACAACAGCTAGACAACACACTTCCTCTGTCTCATGTTTAAAAGACATTCTGGTCTTGAGTCAACCAAGTCTTGTGTTTAAAATCTCCAGAAAACACACGTTACCCATCAGCCAAATCTCTCCCCTAAAGGAAAAGGGGTGGGGAAGAGGTAAAGGGGACTGCCATTTCTTAAGTACCTACTCTTTATTCTAGAGGCAGCAGCCCATAGCCTTGGTGACCAACATGGGTCAAAGCCACCAGTTGTTCTGAATTTGCTGTTATGGGTGGTTCCTCTCATCACAAATATTTGTGAGGACCATCCTCCCTAAAAAGGACAAAGCTAAAAACTTCTCTCCTAAATCCATGCTGGTGCTCTAAACCCAGCCCCAAGGGGCAAAGGTCATCCAAAGAGCTAGAGGAGGCCGGGCGCGGTGGCTCACGCCTGTAATCCTAGCACTCTGGGAGGCCGAGTCGGGTGGATAGCTCAAGCTCAAGAGTTCGAAACCAGCCTGAGCAAGAGCAAGACCCCGTCTCTACTAAAAATAGAAAAAAATTAATTGGCCAACTAAAAAATATATAGAAAAAATTAGCCGAGCATGGTGGCGCATGCCTGTAGGCCCAGCTTCTCGGGAGGCCGAGGCAGGAGGATTGCTTGAGCCCAGGAGTTTGAGGTTGCTGTGAGCTAGGCTGACACCACGGCACTCACTCTAGCCTGGGCAACAGAGTGAGACTCTGTCTCAAAAAAAAAAAAAAAAAAAAAAAAAAAAAAAAAAAAAAAAAAAAAAAAAAAAAAGAGCTAGAGGATCATTGCCTGAGACTGTTACCAAACTTTAAAGCAACTGCAAAAATAATCGAAGTAAAATATTAAGAACTGAGTATATGGATTTTCCTAATAAAATATCAAAAACAATTTAAAAAATGAAGTGATACACAAAGATAGACACTTTTAACAGAAACAGATGAACCTTATTTCCTAAAGCAAGAGCCTTTTCAGATCCTTTTAATCAAAGGCGGCTGAGATCCATCACTGTGACAATTAACTCTGATTTCAGGGTTATAATAACCATCATACACAACTACAGAATGAAGGGTCAACACCAGCTCACTTCAAAAGGTGGGAGCTATTGAAAGCAGAAAAGCTTAGCGTGATAGCTCCAGCAGCATTAGGCAGATGGCAGGGGAATTAAGCTTGCTACAGGAGACCACAAGGCCCGCAGCGCCAGGAGGGTAGTGAGCAGATTAAGCCCTGATCCTCTGCCCCCAAAAAGCCCCTGACCCATTTCTCTGTCCGGAAAGGAAACTGCTGTTGTAGGGCAAGTAGAGGGGCAGAGAGGCTCTGGCCAACACAGGCAGGTTCAACAAGTGCTCTATTTTTTTCTGGAGGGGACAGCCAATGGAAACGGGGCTTCAGAGAACACATGTGCATTAACAGTGAGCCATGTGGGTAAGGTGTCAACCACATGTGCTTTTTTATAAAAATAAAATAAATAAATAAAATTCTGCCCTTCCCCGAACACCTCCCAGCCTAGGTTCAACAGAAGGAACTTAGACCAGTGCTGTGCAGCCACATCAGAGACAACGCATAAGCCATCCAACAGGTGTTTCCAGAAAAGATCACCTAGGGGCTAGCTGGAGACTCTGCAGGTGGGCACAAGGGTCAGTGGGTAGTGAAAGAACCCTGCCCCGAGTATGGGCCGGAAAGAACAAGCTGTCCCCTAGTCCTGGTCTCCCAAAACCGTTGGGCTGTCCCAGCCGGCTGAGCCAGACACTAGGCTTCCTGAGGATAAGGCAAGCAGGAACTCAGGGGCCTGTGCTCTCCTGTGCTAAAGGATCTAGGCTTGTTCTAAGACCCTACATGGTGGCCTCCTTTGCGGCCCTTCAGCAGTGCGGGGTCTTGGAACTGGTGTTTGGGGTCTGTCTTTCTAGCCGACCAAGAGGCAGCCAGGGTTTCAGTGCCAGCTTCCGCCGAGGTGCTTCCCAAGCCCGCTAGGCAAGGTGGGGGTTCAGACAGGGTCTGCGGGAGACCCAGGATGGGCGGGGACGGTAAGGGCAACGGGGGACGAGCCGCGCCCTAAGCGAAGTTCTTGGCTCCGGGATAGAGAGCATCCCAGGTACCCCCAGAGTCTGGCCGGTCTGCTGCGGCACTTACGCGCTTGTGGGTCCACGGCCGGACAGAATCGAAACTTTCTGGGGCCAAGCGGAAAAGTACGGGAGCGTGCTGCCGGCGGCCATGACGCGCACACCCAGCTGCAGTCGGGCGCGGACTACGACTCCCAGCATGCTCCGTGGGGCCCGGGCCTACAACTCCCATCGGACCCCGCGGGCAGGTGCGCGCAGACTACGACTCCCGGCATGCTCCGCAGGGCCCAGGCCTATAACTCCCATCGCACCCCGCGGACAGGTGAGGGCAGACTACGACTCCCGGCATGCTCCGCAGTGCAGGGGTTAACAGCTCCCATGCCTGCCCACCTCATCGCCCGTCCCTTTCCCCGCCAGAGCCCGCCCTAACTTAACCCTGCAACCCGGGAGGATCTGTCTGAGATCTTGAGAGCAGCACTGTCAATGGTATGGTTAGTTCGAGTTGAACTGTGCATGTGCTGTAAGTGTAAAGTACACCTGGATTCCCAAGACTTAATCCCAAGAAGGAATGTAAAATAGGTCACTAACATTTTTATATTTACTATGTGCTGAAATAATTTTTTTTATATACTGGGCTAAATAAAAATAAAATCATATATCATTAGGCCTAATATCCTCTTTGATCCCCTTCACTTCTTGATTCAGGGACTTGCTTAAAATCAGTGATCATGCATTATGCGTTAATTAATCAACTACCACCCCTAACTTATGCGCTATCCCCAGCCCAACTTCTGTTTATAAGTGGTGCATTACAAGGCACTCTGAAGCTGACACAGCAGAACAAAATGCCTTCAATGAACAGTGTCCACTGTAGGCACAATAGAGAAAAGCACGGAGAACTTTAGCTTGTGACTGACTCCATTCCTTATCTCTGGCTGGCATCCTTTACTCTGCCCTAGTTCCTCTGTTTAAGCCAGAAACACTCTGCCTCACAGGACTTAGCTACTGGCATCTAGTCAGGAGCCACTGCCCAACATTACAAGTGGAGAAAGCGAGGAGTTGTCTGGGTAGACTAATCCAGGAAAGGAAACAGACTTCTTAGTTAATTTTAGGCTATGAAACCTCATTACCCATCTTTTGTAAATTAGATATAGATAAGACAGTGAGTTAGATGGATGGAATAGCCAGTTTGGGCTGCGGTTGGGGAGAAGGTGTATAAATAAAAGCAATTTCCATTCTTGTTAACAGAAAGGAAACTGTGAAAGAAAAGGGGGTGAGTGAGGATAAGATGACAAAGGGAAAAGAAAAGTCATCAATGTAGTGGTCTAAGAAAAATCATTCCTCCAATCACAGTCTGAACATATTTATGTGATATTTAGGATGGGAGAGATTTTAATGTTGGTTATCCTGTCCAATATCCTGATTTGACACTTAGACCCAAAAGGAATTTGAAGAGAAGAGAGAGACAAACCTAATATTTATTGAAGACCTAGCCAAAAAAAACATGTGACATTGTATATTAATATAAAACTCACAACCACTCTATGATGTAGGTACTATTCATTATCCCTACTTTAGAGATGAGGAAACTAAAGCTCAGAGAGGTTAAATAATTGTCCAAGTTCACCCAGTTAGTGGAAGAGAGTGGTCGAGGCTAGGGTAGAGATGGGGGCTCCTAAGGGGTCTTCTGTCTACCCAACACACTGTCTGGAGGATAACAAAATCACTACTATTCAGGTGGTTTAACTTGGATTTCCTTTATAGATAGAGCTGAGTATTTCAAACTATAATCTTTTGAGTAACATGCAGACTCAGCATATTCTTGTGTTCTAATGTGAATACACATTAGGTAAAGAGATCAGGTTCAAAATCTCCAAAAAACCCTACATCTCCTTCTCCTTATAGTCTTAACAAGCAGCAGGAGAGGAGACTATTCCTCACAGGAAGCTGACCATACCCACAGGCCTGATGAGGGAAGAGGCTCTTTGAGTAATTGTTCTCATTCTTCAAGGGTTTCGTATGTGCTGGGCACCATGTTACATGTGTTCCACACATGGTTTAGCTTTTTCCTTATATCAGTGCTTAATGGGGATACATAATTATCCCCATCAAGCAGATGAGCAAACAGATTTAGAGAGGTTGAGTAATTTGTCCAAGGTCAAAACTTAATAGTAGTGGTAGAGACAGATTTTGAGCCCAGGTCTGTCTGATTAGAGTTTAAGCCCTTAACCACTGTGCTGGCAGCTCCTTATGTGGGACAGCCATGTTCCCTGCCATCCTGGCCTATACTGATTAGGCCAGAGGTGGATGATAATGACAGTGGCCTGGTCTGACAGCTCAGCTCAAAAGAGTCAGCCTCTTCTTGATGGTCACTAGTCAATCAGTCTTCTTTCTCTTCAGGAAAATTTGAGTCTAAGACTCACAGAGAGAGTCAGTTGTTTGCAGAATCAATAGCTCCAAGTTGGCTAAACCATCGTCCCCAACAGAATACTGCTTTTCAGGAATGGTCCATGGACAGTGCAGAAGGATCTGGACCTCAGTGTTCCAGAACTTGGTTTGAATTCTAACATGTGTATTTTCCAGAGTTTTTTCTCTATAATTCTACCATTGACTTTTCTCCTCAAGACCCACCACTCCAACTGAAAACTTTTGAAATTTTAAGATAAGCTCTTGATGATACAAATTCAGACTTTTTTCCATTTTGAGTTATAATTATAGAAAATAGTATTTCCCATAGAATAGAGTGCCTATTCTTCCTGGATCACCCAGGGAAGCCCTGTTATCTTAGCATGAATATTCATAGTACCTCTTTTCACTCTGAATGGTGTCCCAGTTTGTCAATACATTATATGGTCACTCTCTCCATAAGTCAAGTAGTTCCTTGGAATGTTATAGAGTGTTTCACGAAAAACAAAGGGCTCTGTGGTCAAATAAGTTTTGAAAACAGGATTGAACAAAGACAATAAAAAAAAAGGTCTATACCACCGGACTTTTGGGAACCTCCTAGGGTTTAAAAACAGGCCCCTAGTAGAAGTCCAGGAAACAATTGCAGCTGGTGATTTGTCCTTTTGCAGTTGTGAGTAATTAATCTATTGAATATCTTGTAAGGGATGGGAACTCTGATTCACCTTTAGGGAAAAAAAAATCTTTCTTTATTTTGGAAAAACCACTGAAATGGACCCTTTTATGCCCATACTCTGTTTTATACTTAAAAACAAAAACAGTTCCGTTTGGTAATGGGAAAGTTGTATTTGGTTGAATCACAGCTATTCATTCATTCATTCATTCATTCAACAAATAGTTAATAAGCACTTACTACTCCAGGCATTTTTCTGGATCAGGGATTGACAAACTTTTTCTGTAAAGGGCTAGATAGTAAATATTTCAGACTTTGTGGATCATATGGTCTCATCTGCAACTGTTTAACTCTGCATTGTGGTGAAAATGCAGCCATAGACAATACATAAATGAGCAGTCATAGATATGTTCTGATAAAACTTTATTTACAAAAACAAGCAGCATGTCAGATTGTGTAGTTTGTTGACCCCTAGCCTAGATGCCTGGCCTTTGGCAATGGACAAAATAGGCAAAAATCTCTGTTCTCATGGAACTTACATTCTAGAGGAGGGAGAAAGATAAGAAGCATGATATGAGAAAGAAATAAATGATAAGTTAGCAGGTGATAGGCACTATGGAGGAAAAAGAAAGCAGAGAAAAGGAATTGCTTAAAGGAGGTATGACAGTTTTAAAACATGTCCGCAAAGTCTTTGACACTACTCTCATTCAGAGGTTGCAGGGGAGAGTGTCCTGTCTTCTCCCCTTGAATCCTGACCAACCTTAATGAACTGCTTGTAACCTATAGAATGCAGCAAAAGTGATGCTGTGTAGCTTCTGAGGCTTGGATGGAATGGGCAGTGCAGTCTCCACCTGCTTCTCTTGAGATTGTTCTCCATGGGAGCCAGATGCCATGTAAGCCAGATGCCATGATTCTCTGAGAACTCCCCACTGGAGAGGACACATCTACAGCCCAGTGGAGCTCCCAGACAGCACCATCATCAGCTGCCAGCCATGTGATTCCACCATCTGGGACATCCTGTCCAGTCAAGCCATCAGATGATGGCAGATTCAGCTGACATCTGACTGCAACTGTGTGAGTGACCTTGGGTGAGAACTGCCCTGCTGAGCCCTTCCTGTTTTTCCAACACACAAAATTCATGAGCAAAATAAAATGGTTGTTTTAAGCTTCTAAGTTTCAGGATAATTTGTTAGGCAGAAATGGTACGTGAAATAGAAATCTGGTACCAAAAGTGGCGTAGAAAGAGTGAACTATGTCAAGTTGTATTTTCCAAAGATAGTCACAGTAATATTTCCCATCCCATGTGTTCTTCTGCAATGTGACCTTGCCATTCTCCCATCAAAAGGTGGAGTCTAATTCCCCTCGCCTTGGGTTTGGGTGGCTGGTGACTGCTTCCACCAATAAACAATGGCAGAAGTCATGCTCTGTGACTTCCAAGGCTGCATCATGAAAGGTGATGTAGTTGGAGCTCTAGACTTTCATGTAAGAAGTCTGACTACCCTGAGGCAGTCATGCCATGAGAAAGGCCACAGGGTAGGGTGGAAGTGGAGTGAGGCTTGTGGATAACTAGAAGAAGAATTTTAGGCAGAAAAGACAGCTCTGAGTCCAGGTTGAAGAGCCACAGGAGGCCAGTGTCGTAGGAGGAGAATAGACTACAGGGGCAAGGGAAGAAGCAAGGAGCGAATGATGAGTGTAGGTGAGTGAGTGTGGTAGTAGAAGAAGAAACAAGGGTGAAAAGTGGTTGGATTCAAAGGCATTGCTGAGAGGGTTTGCTCATGAATTGGTCATGAACTGTAAGAGAAAGAAACCAAGGATGACTCCTGGCTCTTTGGCCTTAGCCAGTGGAAGAATGGAGTTAGCAAAAAGAGAAATGTAGAAGACTGTAGGAGAAGCAGATGTGGGTTGTACATATGGGGGCAGATCAAGAGTTGGGTTTTAGACATGTCAGGTTTTGAATGCCAATTAGGCTGGGCGCGGTGGCTCACACCTGTAATCCTAGCACTCTGGGAGGCCGAGGCGGGAGGATCGCTCAAGGTCAGGAGTATGAAACCAGCCTGAGCAAGAACGAGACCCCGTCTCTACTATAAATAAAAAGAAATTAATTGACCAACTAAAAATATATAGAAAAAATTAGCCAGGCATGGTGGTGCCTGTAGTCCCAGCTACTTGGGAGGCTGAGGCAAGAGGATCGCTTGAGCCCAGGAGTTTGAGGTTGCTGTGAGCTAGGCTGACACCACGGCACTCTAGCCCAGGCAACAGAGACTCTGTTGAGACTCTGTTTGAGACTCTGTCTCAAAAAAAAAAAATTAAAAAATTAAAAATTTAAATTAAAATTGAATGCCAATTAGACATCCTGGTAGAGGTGTGCAGCAAGCAGGGGCTACATGAGCCTGCCATTCAGGGTGAGGTTTGAGCTGCTGCAGATGTGACTGTGGGAGTCATCAATATATAGCTGGTTTAAAGCAGTGACTCTCACAGTTTGATCCCAGATCCCTTTTGAAAATTATTTTTAATTATGGTAAAAAAACATATAACATCAAATTTATTGCCTTGACCATTTTTAGGTGTAAAGTTCAGCAGTGTCGAGTATATTCATATTGCTGTGCGGCAGATATCTAGAACTTTTTCATCTTGCAACACTGAAACTCTATCAGGGGTCCTCAAACTATGGCCCGTGGGCCACATGCGGCCCGCCGAGGACATTTATCCAGCCTGCCGGGTGTTTTTGCCACTGCTGCCTGTCCTGCTTAGCAGCCAACTCGTCCCGGGCCCACAGTACGCACTCTCCAACTGTCTGAGGGACAGTGAACTGGCCCCCTGTTTAAAAAGTTTGAGGACTCCTGGTTAACGTCATAAAACTGAATGCAATTTCTAAGGGAGTGAGCAAAGAGAGAGAGGAGAGGAGCTACCCAAGGACTGAGGTCTGAGCACAGCGATATCAAGAAATCAGGGAGATGGAGGCGAACCAGCAAAGGAAACTGAAGTAGGGGGAAACCCAAGGGCGTGTGGTTTCCTGGAAGCCAAGTGGAGAAAGAGTTTTCAGAAGAAGAGCTGTGTGTGTGTGTGTGTGTGTGTGTGTGTGTGTGTGTGTGTTGACAGACAGATTCTTAATGGAATGAGAACTTCCACCGCCAAGTGCACTGGGACAGGAAATGAGGCCATGGTGGAGGCAGGCCTTAGATGGAGAAACATTCTCTTCTCCCAGGCCTGCAGTCTAAGGTTTAGACAGCTTGCTGAGGTGGGAGCGGTGGGCTGGGCCCTGCTCTGGGTAGGCAGGCTGGAGTGGGGCAGGGGGGTTCCTTATATGGGTCTCTGGCAAGGAGTCTGGGCCTCAGAGCTCTGAGCTACGACCAGGTGCCTTCTCTGTATGGCTCTTCCCTTTGGCTAACCCTCAGTGCTTCAGTAAAATGTGAGAATGAAGAGGACAGGCAGGTTTGTGCTTGGGAGAGAGTGACAGTGAGAAAGATGAGCCCGTCTTCCTTTTTTTTTTTTTTTTGAGACAGAGTCTCACTCTGTTGCCCAGGCTAGAGTGCCCTGGCGTCAGCCTTGCTCACAGCAACCTCAAACTCCTGGGCTCAGGCGATCCTTCTGCCTCAGCCTCCCAAGTAGCTGGGACTACAGGCATGCGCCACCATGCCCGGCTAATTTTTTTTTTTTCTATATTTTAGTTGGCCAATTAATTTCTTTCTATTTTTTAGTAGAGATGGGGTCTCGCTCTTGCTCAGGCTAGTTTCGAACTCCTGAGCTCAAACGATCCGCCCACCTCGGCCTCCCAGAGTGCTAGGATTACAGGCGTGAGCCACCACGCCCGGCCTCCGTCTTCCTTTACTCTTGTCCTGGTCCCTCTGAGCCAGACTGATGGCAGAGGCAATGGCCTGAGACAGGCAGTGTAACCTGGAGTTGCAGGTGCAAACTGGAGAAGACCCATTGCCATGGCCTGGAAGAGGGTCAGCAGTGAAGACTTCACAGGGAAGGCCGAGTGGAAGAACTCAGCAGCCACAGTCCTGGGCTCACACTGACAGTATCTCTGCAAGAGGCTGAGTCAAGGGCTGCAGCAGGTGGGCCTGGCATCACCACTCTCTGGTCAGCACATTGTGGTGTGACCTTGTGAAGCAGCCTCAGGCCAGGGCAGCTGTGGGAGTCTCCACAGTGGAGACAAGGCAGATAGCATTTCTCCACCTGATCTACCCCAGGAACTTTGGTCATGAGCCATGTTAAGGGATTAGTGTTCCAGGAAACACACTGGCATGTGCAGATGTAAAACCAGAGGAGCTAGAAGGGATCACCATTGGCATGCTGGTTCATTGGTTCTCACCTGGGGGCATCAGAATCACCTGGGAAGGCACTTAAGCATATAGATGCCCAGGCCTACTTAAAAATATATATGCTGAACCCTTACCCTGGTTCAGTAGGCCTGGATGGGGCCCAAGCATCTATATGTTTAAGTACCTTGCCCAGGTGATCCTGTCATGCATTCCTGGTAAAATCCCTCTGATCTAATCCTTGTAGTGTAGATGAAGAAACTAAGGCCTAGAAATGTTAGTAGGATATGGAAGGAGGCGTGGTCAGGTCAGAGGCTTGGGCTTGAATCTTGACTGTGTGACTTTGGGTGATTTGTTTAACCCCTCCATGCTTCACCTTCCTCATTGATACAAAGGTGGCAATAACAGCAATTTCAAATGATTTTGTGAGCGTTAAATGAGCTAAGATAAGCCAAGCACTCTACCATGGTGCCTGCTATAAAGTTAGTGCTGAATAATTGCTGGTTATGTCATCATATCGTCACCATCACCATCATCATCATCATCACCATCATCATCACCATCATCATCACCACCACCGCCGCCATCATCACCACCATGTCATCATCATCACCGCTATCACCTCCACCACCATTGTCATCACCATCACCACCACTATCATCACTACCAGGTCATCACCATCACCACCACCACCACTATTGTCATCACCACCACCACCACTACCGGCACCATCATCATCATCATCATCATCACTATTTCCAGAAGTTCCCTCTGCCAGCTAGTGGCAGAGCTGGGGCTAGAATCTTGGTCTTCAAACTCCTAATTCAGTGATCTTTCCCCCTGTTGAAGCCTCTGAATTCTCAAGGCAAATGTAAGTATTTCCTTTCCCGAGATTGTTTGTGTAACAAGGTCTCTTTTTTTTGAGTAGAAAAAAAAAAGTTCTCTTATTTCCAAACTGGCTCTTGACACTCAGAATAAAGGATATCAACTCCATCTAAGACACAGGAAGAAACTGAAAACGACTCTTTAGAGAAACTCTTATCTTTGCTACCAAGAGATAAACTTTCAGTAAATGGCTGGTAGGAAGGAAATTCTCAATACTACTGTAGCAAATTGAGCCTGCCGCTTTCCAAGTGCATCACTGTGTCATTGGGTAGTTCTGTTGGCCTGGGCAGGGAGCGGTACTGCTGATGGCAGCAGGTTGAGGTGGGATCTGATCGTATTGCCTGTCAAAGGCTTATTCTAAAATGTTTTTGGGTGGGCACAGTGCCATCACACCTCTGGCCTCTTATCTTGGTGGCGTATACTCAACAAGGCTTAGCAGCAGCAAGACCTCAGTCTTCTCTTTCACACATGTGGTGGTCATTTTTGATTTGGTGGCTGGACTCCTTCCTTGCTTGGGGAGATTCCTCGCCACTGGAGTCTTGGTGGGAGGCAGAGCCCACTTGTACAGGAGCCAAGGAAGCCCGACCTCCCATTCCCAGTTCCCTTGGGGCCACAGTGTGGGCATGTGGCTTTGGCTAAAGTCTTTGAGCCTCATGTACCTGCTTTTGGCAGTGGGGCTGGAGGAGGTTTTCTGGAGTTATTGTCATCTCTGGCTTCT
This sequence comes from Cheirogaleus medius, assembly GCA_008086735.1. Taxonomy (NCBI): domain Eukaryota; kingdom Metazoa; phylum Chordata; class Mammalia; order Primates; family Cheirogaleidae; genus Cheirogaleus; species Cheirogaleus medius. The sequence continues at coordinate 5,213,365 of VBSM01002035.1, read as the reverse complement.
GGTGTGGTTATGCCAGCGACTGCCTCCCTTTGCCCGTTCCTCCTGCTTTCTCATCAGTTTTGTGAGCTGCCCCAGATCTTTTCTTTTTCTTTGACTATAAACTGCTCTGTATTTTATTCCCCTCCCCAATTTCTTATGTATAATTATATACATTTCTTTCTTTATAGTGAGTCGTTTTTGATGCAGTAGCAGACATCATGACACTATATCCTGACACATCTCTGACACAGTTTCAATGCAATAATGCCCAGTATCTTTTCCATATATTATCTTCTGCTACAGCAACTAGAGGTGATTTCTGTTGCTTATAGCTAAGAGTCCTGATGGGCACATCCCTTGTTTGGGGAATTGGCAAGATGTGATGGAAAGAGTAGGTTTGGGGACAAAATGAACCTGAGTCAAAAATCCCCAGTCTGGCTCTAACAGGAGCAAGTCATTTATCTCCCCAAGCCCCCCTTTTCTCATCTGGGTAGAGACAATGCTTACTTTGCAAAGTGGTGAGAATGTAGCATGATGTGTGCAGGGCACATAGTAGGTACTCAGTAAATATTTATTGAGTGAAAGGTTGAATAAATAAAGATACTGGTTCAGTGATTCCCAAACTTGGCTCTACATTAGAACCACCAGAAGGCTTTTAAAAAATCCCAAGACCACCAAGTTTTCAGGATGCTTGAAATTCCCAGGAGGAAATGACATCACTCCTTCTGATTGTAGGACTGTATTTCAGACTCAGGTGGTTTATGATACAGAAAAAAAGCCTTGGACTTGGAAACAGAAGACTTGGGTATCAAACCTGGGGAGAGATGGGGACAGAAAACTGAGCACTCAAGACAGACTTGTCCTTCTGAACAATTTCACCTAAGGCCTGAATTGAGCCCATTTCCCTACCACTCTGATCCACGCAGGCCTTGTTCCACACTTTATTCTCCAGTTCCCAGGTCCTAACCCAGGTCTTCCATAAATAGAGAACTCTGAAGGAAAGGCCATAATGCCCTTGGGTGGAAGTGAGGATCCAGAACCAGTGCTGTGGTCATGTTGCCACCTGGTCTGTGGTTATAGCAGCCCGAACCGACTGAGACAGCCAGCCGGAGGTACATCCATGCATATGATACAGTGAGGCTTTCTGTTTTTATGAAACGATTGCATAGTTATTCATATTTATCTGGGACCAAATGGCTCACAAAGCAAGTACGTTTACACACGTGACCTCGTGCACACCCCATAGCGTGGGTGAGGCTGTTATTGGCTTCCCGACAGTTTCACAGATAAGGAAACAGCCTTCCAGAGGCCCAAGGTCACAGTGACAAAGAGCTTGGATTTGGGGGTTAGTTCCAGAGCTCGAATGCCATGAGCCTCCTCAGACAGTTTACTTTGGGGATCTCGCTTCCAGGCTTTGCTTATCTGTGGGCCTCTTTTGCTCATCACGGGCGGGTTTCACAAATGAAAGCTGTCAAAAGTTCAACAAAGCTTAATTCCAAAAAAAATCAGGTGATGATTAGGCTGGAGGGCCCTAGAGAAGAGGCTCATGAGAAGCCCATGGGGCGATGTAATGTAAGCAAGTGTGGTAAGAGGAAATGGAAGTAGAAAAAAGCCAAAATATGGTCTCCTGTTCCCTCACTCAACCAACCACAAACATTGCCAGGCACTGAGGGAGGTTCTAGAACCTGGGTTTGTGCCCTAAAGGAACTTTTGTGCCCCGAGCTTGGAGACACACTCTGCTTCAGAGATCAGCTAGGTTCCTCTTTCTGGTTCTGTGGGGGGAGAGTGGAGTATAAATGCTGTGAAGAAGAACCACTCTGGATTTTTTATGTTCCAGCAGTAGCAAGAAGGTCTGCAGCCCTGTGTCTAGGACAACCCAGATGGACTGGAAGGAAGGGCAGGCCTGCAAGAGTCCGGCTGAGGTCAGGCAGTGGTTTCAGTGGGTGGAGGGCGGGAAAATGCGGAAGGTTGTGGTCAGGAATGGACACTGTGGTCCCTGGTGTGCAGCGCTCCGACTGCTCCTGGGCAGCCGTCTCACCTGCCGTTCCCTCTCTGACTGGGGACCCCCTCCATCTTCCCATTCACACCTCTCTTTCTTTGTGCCTCTTCCATGGGCTTCTGAGGAGCTAGGCTGGAGCCTGATTAAAAATTGCCCTGGGAGCCAGACTATTAGGGATGCCAAAACATCGCTAGAAACGTAAAGAGACGGACACAATTGATTTAAGGAAATGCTCCTAGGCGGATGGCTGCATGTGATGGGGAGAGGGTGGCCTGAGCACCGGCCCCCAGCCTGCCTTCTAAGCAGGGTGGGTTCAAAGCCCACGGTGCTTTGGTTTGGCCACGTGGGCGTGTGAGTGGCAGTCCTCTGCCCTTCTGCTCCCCGGGTCAGCCTGCCCTCTGAATAAAAGCAGAATAATATTTTAAGAATTAGTTTGAAAAGGTGCTGAAAGATTAGCCTGACTTGAGGCTTACAGGCTTAGCTCTGACCCCACAGACCATGTCATTTTCTCTTCCTTCTCCTGTTTCTTCCATCTGTGGTGAGTGATGGCCCCACTTACTGGTTAGCAGGTCCATGGGAGCCCTATCCCAGCATTAGTGCGCTACCCAGCCCTCTCCCGCAGGTGCTACTGGCCTCATTATTAAAACAAGGCCCTGGCTCTTCCCAAGAAAGGCTGAATTCCTTCAGAGCTGGCCACCCAACGACAAATACATCATTGATGTTGCAGCTGGAACTGAGGGAGAAAATGCCTGACAAGGTCTCTAGGTTCTAGCTAAGGGCTGCATTGGTAGCTACTTTATTCAATAAGCATTGAGTACCTTCTGTGTGCAAAGTCCTGCTCAAGGGACTGTGCAAGACTCTGAACTCCCCATATTCAAAAAGTTGTAGCCAAATGTTTCTAATGGGGGTGCATGCCAGAGTCACATAGGGAGATTTTCTAGATCCCACTCCAGAGCCAAATCAGGTTCACAGATTGGGCCCAGGTCTTTGTGGCATGGCAAAGTTTAGAGAGTGGCTTTTATCTATGCCCTGGGGTGTCAAGCTACTGGACAGTTTGAGAGTCAGGGATGACTCTATGCTTAACTAGAAGGCAAAGGCAAGCATAGCTATTGCCACAGAAGGGGATAAGCAATGTGCTATGAGAGTGTAGACTAGGAAAGAAAGGTTAATATTCATAGAGGAGCACCCTGGGGCAATGAGGGTAAAGTGTGCATGGCTCCCCAAGAAGCATAAATCTGAAGGCTAATGACAGTTGTCATTCTTTGCTCTCACTCAGCCCACAGTGATAGAACACTGGGGCTCGAGACCAGGTTCCTGGGACTGGGAGCAGTGGCTCATGCCTGTAATCCTAGCACTTGGAGGCTGAGGCGGGAGGATCACTTGAGGTCAGGCATTCGAGACCAGCCTGAACAAGAGCAAGACCCCATCTCTACTAAAAATAGAAAAAGTTAGCTGGGCAACTAAATATAGAAAAAAAAATTAGCCAGGTGTGGTGATGCTCACTTGTAGTCTCAGCTACTCGGGAGGCTGAGGCAGGAGGATTGCTTGAGCCCAGGAGTTTGAGGTTGCTGTGAGCTAGGCTGATGCCACGGCACTCTAGCCTGGGCAACAGAGTGAGATTCTGTCTCAAAAAACAAAAACAAAAAAAACATGTTCCTGCCCTCAATCTGTTTGCAGTCTGATGGGGCAGGGAGATAAGACATGCATGTGTATAACTACAACACAATGTGGAGTATTTGTCACATTATGTGACAAATACTGTTTTAGAGGGGACAAGTGCCACAGTGACCCAGAGAGTGCCCTTCTGATTTGCAGATTGGGAAAGGCTTGCTAGAGGAGCTGGGCTTTCAGCTGGGGCTCTAGGCAGGGGAGAAGGATTAGTGTTCTAGGCCCAGGTGACAGCATGACAAAGGCCAGGGGCAGGACACTGGGGAGAAGGGCATCTGGAAGAAGGTCAGTGGTCATTTGGAGTTGGATCCCAAGCTGCTTGGGGGAGAAGGGTTAGAGTAGAATAACAATGGAAAAGTTGGTTGGCATCAGGTTGTAGAGGCCTTGAAAGCCTTGCTAAGGTGTTTGGACTTTATTTGTCAGTAATGAGGGTTTTAAAGCACCCTGGAATCAGAGCAGAGGATGGCCTGGTGGGGAAAGAGAGGACCAGTGGGGAGATGCTGAGGAAGTGAGACCCTGTTTCAGGGATGAAGCCAAGGGCGTGCAATGGCAAGAACAACTCTGAGAGCCACCGGGGAGGCAGAGTCAGGAGGACCTGGCTGTGGGAGTTGGAAAGAAAACGCAGGGCTCCAAGAAGACTCAAGGTTTGGAGTGTGGGTGACTGAGGCAAAGCCGGCACCATCAAGCAAGCCAGAGGAGCACATTTTAGGTGGAAAGTGAGAAATCTGAAGTCAGCTCACTACCCACCTGGAAAGGATGAGATGTTGGTAGAGTCTTCAACCTGGATGACTTTGCCAAGGTGAGTGTTCATCAAAGTATGTGGCCTTCAGGGCTGGACTGTTGGCACCTGGGGCATATAGCTGGCACTGTTGCATATAGCAACAGTGTCTCATTCATCTTTGTATCCTCAGAATAAACACATAGTGCAAAAGGTAGCACTTACTACACTCACTCTTTCAATAAAATATTTTTTGGCCAAATAATTTTTTTATTTTTTTAAGGAAGAAAGTCTTTATCAATACAGGCTAAATATTTAAGGGTCAGTTCATGTGCCAGGATTAGGACTAGAACTATGATACAGAACATACCTCCATTCCAGTTGTGGGTTTTTAGAATTCAGATTTCATCATGACTGTGCTTATTTGAGGGTGTGGTTACTCTTGTCCTGCAGACAGTCTCATCTAGCAGTCACTGGGGAATAAAGAGCCTGCCCTCTCCAAAGGGAACAAATCAGCTGGGACAACCCAATAGTCAGGGAAGGGAGACACCGTCTTGCCAGCAACCTGCATCGCACAATTATCACACACATTGAGCTTCAGGACCTTCTGAAGGCTCAAAGGATGCTCCTTTTCCAAAATCTTTTCATGTTTTAAGACCTTCTGAACCAAGCACTGTTAAATCCATGTCTAAATGAATAAAGGATGAACTCAGAGTCCAAGAAATGTTTTTCTGGATGGCAGTATAAAATTCCCAGGTGGTGGCTAAGATAGTGAAGTGTCCCATGAGGCCCACACAGAATGTACCCTCTCTAGGGGCTAGGATTGGGGCAGAGGGGTGTCTTGTTCATTGCTGCATCCCCGTTGTGCCCGGCACAGAGTAGGTGCTCAGTGACCATTTGCTGAATTAACACACACAACTATGGACATTAGTTTCAGGCAGGATAATGAAACTTTCAACCATGCAGAAAAAATTGGATTTGTTGCATATCTATAGAAAATATCTCTCCTGATTATAGAGATTCTGATCGTACCGAATTATGGATCCTACCTGCCATGATAGCAATCCATTTTAATCAGCTGATTTAAAAGATGAAAACTTAAAACACATGCTGACATTAAGCAAAACTGGTGTTCACAAAAACATTTAAGTATAAAGTAAATCTGTGCATCTTTTAGTAATTATTTATTCTAAAGTACAAAATGTGACATACAAGTATTTTCATGCAACCTCAAAAACCAACCGAAAACTCCCAGGTGGAAAGCCACTTTTCCGCAGAGGAGGGGGCCCGCGGGCGCGTGAGTGTGCTGAATTTCTTTCGTCCCACGCCTGCAGCAGAAGGTGGCGTCCCCACCGTTGCGTGGCGTCCCCCGCAAGGCTCTTTCCTAGTCGGTCGCTCCTTGCTCCCCGCCGCCGGCCGGTCCCCCCGCCCCCGCTGTCAGTAGAAGGAGGCGCCGTCGTAGGCGGAGGCGCCAGGGGAGTGGGGGAACAGCGGGGGCGCCTGCGGCCCGCGGCCCCAGAACTGCCGGAGGAGACTTTTGAGGTGCGCGCGGAACTTGACCCCGACGAAGACGTAGAGCACCGGGTTGAAGCAGCAGTGGGAGAAGGCGAGGTTGCGGCAGATGTGCACGGCGTACTCCAGCTGCCGGCTGGCCTCGCAGGTCTGCAAGACCCCGAAGTGCGGCAGCGTCTTCAGGAACAGGATGACGTTGTAGGGCGCCCAGCTGAGGAAGTAGGCCACCACGACGGTGAAGATGAGCCTGACGGTGCGGTGGCGCCGCCTGGAGCGCGAGCGGAACAGGGTCCTGAGAATCCTCGCGTAGCAGAACAGGATGACAGCCACCGACAGCAGGAAGAAGACGTTGTGCTGGTAGACTGAGGCCAGGAACCACGCGGGTCCGGAATAATCGCAGCCCCAAGGGTGCACCCGGTGGGAGATGGCGTCGGAGATGGAGAACAGGATGCTGGCGGACCACACGGCTGCGGTCACCAGCACGCGGCAGCGGAGGGTGTGCACGCGCAGCGTGGACAGGGGGCTCACCACGGACAGGTAGCGGTGGATGGTCATGATGGTCAGGAAGAAGATGCTGCTGTAGAGGCTGATGCAGAAGATCATACTGAGGAGCTTGCAGAGGAAGTCCCCCAGCACCCAGCCCCAGTGGTACCCCGAGATCCACACAGGCAACAAGCAGGAGAACACCAGGTCTGAGAGGCACAGGTTGAGGATGAAGACGTTGGTGAGGGACTCCAGGCTCTCGTACTTCACGAGGACCCACAGCACCAGGCTGTTGCCCACCAGGCTGAGGACGAACACCAGGCAGTACAGGATGGTGGTGGTGATGGTGGCAAAGGCGAAGGTTGTGTTGTCACACAGAAAGCTCCGAGGATCATAGTCAATAGAAGTGGTGGACTCTGAGATGCCTGAGTACTCCATCCCGACCAGACGGCAGGGCCGGCGAGAGCATCTGAAATGATGGAGACGTGGAGTGTGAAGCCCAGTGGTTAAGCTAGAGATCATTAGGACCCATATTACAAAAAAACTATGGTCTATGTTTGTAATGAGATTAGGAACTTGTGCCAGAACATAAAGTCAAAAAGCATATTGTTTGGCGTGGCTAACATTTCTTTTCCCATATCAAGACTTTCTTAATGAAATCAGTAGTGAATCGATTTACACTCTGTAGGGAGCTTCCTTTCTCCTTGCAGACTGGCACTTGAGTAGCACTAAGCTGAACCAGTCTCCCAGTAGCTGTAGGGGAAAGAGCCGTGGGACTGGATTCAAAGACCTGAGATCAAATTTGAGCCCAATTACTGTGGTCTTGGGCAAGCCATTTAACCTTTCTGAATCTTAGTTCCTCATTTACAAAATGGTGCTAATGATCCCAGAGTCATTCCTTCATTTATTTGGCAAATATCTGTCAAGCATTTACTATCCTTCCCTCCCTTCCCACAAAGTGCAGAAATCCTGATGGCAGGATTGCGTCAGGGAACTTGCAGTCTCCAGGAACAGCCCTGAAAAGAGAGCAAAATTATCTAAGGACTACTATGAACCCTGACACTCTGGGGGACCAAAGCCTCATGAACACAGAGGAGTAACTCTCAGAGCAGAGAGCTTCACCATTTGGGAGTTTGGTTTACAGCACACCTTATAGGTGCAGCAAGTGGCAACAACCTAAGTGTCCAATAGGAGGGGAGGAGGGAAGTAGCTAAGAAAAATGCACTGTCTCTGTTGGTGAGATGTTAGAAAAGGTGAGGCTGAGGAGAGAAAAGGGAGCAAAAGGGACTAGAAGAGTTGAACTTTTCCCTGAGAGAGGCGAATGCAGCTTCTGTGCCCTCAGAGAAGGAGGGTGGGAGACTTGGGTGAAGCAGTAGCCTGAGCTACGTAAGAGAGGTCCCATCACCTGCAGTGTGCCAGGCACTATGTGAACACATTATGCCATCCTGTTCATTTAACACTGCAATGCTCTGTAAGGCATGACCACCTCCATTTTACAGAAGAGGAAACTGAGGCTCAGTCTGTTGAAATGACCTTCTCAATATTATAAAGCCAGTAAGCCACAGAGAGTCAAGAGTGGAACCCAGGCTCTATTGCCTTTTATTTTGAGAAGACAACTGGAGAAATAGCCTGCGTTTCTCACTGTCTCTGTTCGAATAAGGGGAATAATAACGAGGTCTTAGGATTTATTCTATTTTAGGCAGTCAAGTCAATTTGTGTCTCTAGAGGCCGAAATGAAGATAGTTGAAAATATTATGTATGGTGGTCTTACTTTGTAGTCTTTGATTCCTAAAGAGGAATGTACATGCTTTTATATGTTTATTGTCTACTTATATTTCTTAGTTTTAAAGGAATTATGGATTTTGCTCATTTTTCTACTTGGAAAAATAAAATTTTTTCTTATGGAATTTTAAGAGCACTTTACTTAGTACCATCAATCCATTGTGCTTTTTAGCCTCTCAATTATGTCCATGGTATTTTTTTTAACATATTGGGTATTTATGTTTTAAAAATAGGCATATCTGACTCAATGCAACAGTCCTTACTGATCTCTGACATATGCCACGCACTCTAATAGATGCTAAATTCTAGAGTGTAAATGTGAGTAATAAATACATAGTCTTTACCTACAAAAAGCCTGTAGTGTAGAATGAACCATCTAGATTTCCTATAGTGTGATAGGTTGGAAGTGGAGATATTCTGAGACAGAGGCCTTCTAAGCACCCTTCATATCATACAGGTGACCCCCATGTCTACTAAGTAACTCTTGTCTTCCCCTGACCCGTTGAACAGTACAGGCTGACCATCTTCTTAATATCAACACTCCAGCTTCATGGTTGGAAATTTCTCAAAATTAAATGGATTCTCCTGAGAAAGAAGATATCTTCTCTCTCTGCCTACCTTTATTTTAATTTACTACAAGACAAGTAGTTTTACAGACTCTCAGTGTCTTAACATTTTTTACAAATACAGAACAGAGAGATGAGTTGGCTTCCTTGGATGATGATTTGTGTTGTCTATATCACAAAGGCTGAATCATCACACACACCTCTATTCTCAGTGGAGTTCACGTTTGTTCTCTCAGTTCTCCAGAGTAGGAGTCCTCAGGCTGATCTGGGATAACAGGGAACCACTGGCCAATCCAGTTGACTTTCACCTCTCCCTGCTTTAGCCAGTCTTTTCTTGATCTATGGTCCTGAATAATGCAACTTGATTGGGTTGCTAAGATGACTTTTCAGTCCATGTCTGCCAGGTTACCAGGTACTGGATTACTTATTGTGTAGAAGATAACATAGCTGGATTCTACTTCTGGTAATGACTGAGTAAGCTCCTATGTGACCAGTACTTCCATAGATAAAAACTATAAATCCAAATGTGGTATATTATGTATATTTATGGACCCCAAATAAACAAACATCCCCCTCCCAGAAGTTCCTGGGGGCACTGATGAGCTACTGAAAATAGGTGGATGCTGAAGGAGATTAGGCATTTGAATTTAGAGAACAGTTGAATGGCACTGGATGAGATTCCCATTTTTATGACTTTGGCCTAAGGGCAGGACCCATAGATGAGGGATAGCTAAAACTCTAGTAACAAACTTATAACCTTTTTTCTGTCTTGAAGAACAAGATGGCCAAGTTTGGGGCAACTACAGCCACTGGACAGTGGGCAGGGGCAATTATAATTATAGAAAGGAAACGGTTAGAGAGCAAGAGTCCCAAATTCTGTGTACAAATTCTGCCCAAATATTTGGCTGACCTCTGAACCATAAATGTACCAGTGAAAGCTAAAAGAACTAACCTGAGATTTGAACTACCGCCCAATTCAAGGAGCACAGAGCTTAGAGTTTGAACCTGTCAAGTTAAATGCCTGCTAAGACAAACAAACTACAAATAAACAACCCACACTTTTTAGAAGAATGAAACAGAATCCAGAGTCTCCACAGCATAACATTCACAATGTTCAGGATACAATCCAAAATTCCTCAGCCTATGAAGAAATAGGAAAACATGACACATACTCAAAAGAAAAGACAATAAAGAAACTGACTCTGAGTTTGGGCACAGTGGCGCATGCCTATAATCCTAGCACTCTAGGAGGCTGAGGCAGGAGGATTGCTTGAGCTCAGGAGTTCAAGACCAGCCTGAGCAAGAGAGAGACCCCATCTCTAAGAATAGGAAACAAAACAAAACAAAACAACAACAAAAAAAACTAAACTGACTCAGATGAGCCATGTGTTGGAATTTGCAAATAAGGATTAAAATGCAACTATTATAACTATGATCAAGGGAACAAAGGAAGATATATTCATAATGAATGGAAAGATAGGCGATCTCAGCAGAAAAAGACAAGTTATATAAAAGACCCAAAACGAATTAGAAATTAATAACAATAAGATATCTAGAAAAGCTCCAAAATTTGGTTATAAAAGAATCTATAAGTCAAAGAAGAAATCAAAAGGCAAATTATAAAATATTTTGAGCTGAATAATAATGAAAATACCACATATCAAAATTCATGGGGTGCAACTAAAGCAGTACTTAGAGAGAAATCTATAGCTTTAAATGATTGTACTTAAAAAGAATAGAGGTTTAAAACCACAGTCCTAAAATCAATGACTTAAGCTAGAAAAAGAAGACTGGGCCAGACACAGTGGCTCACACTTGTAATCCTAGCATTTTGGGAGGCTGAGGCAGGAGGATCACTTGAGCCCAGGAGTTTGAGGTTGCAGTGAGCTATGATGACACCACTGCACTCTAGCCTGGGCAACAGAGTGAGACTCTGTCTCTAAAAAAAAGAAAAGAAGAAGAAGAAGCATGTAATAATAAAAATAAAAGCAGAAATAAAGAAAATAGAAAATAAAAAAGGGAAAAAATGAACAAAACCACAATTGGTTGTCTGACAAAATTTTGATAAACTGGTAAAACATTAACTAGATTGATCAAGAACCAGAGAGAATACAAATTGTCAATAATAAGTTTGAGAGAAGGATCTTAAAGATTTGCTCAGATCTTAAAGACTTTTAAAGAATAACAAATAAATATTTATGAATTTTTTTCTTTTTGAGAAAGTGTCTTGCTCTGTTGCCCAGGCTGGAGTGCAGTGGCATGATAGCTCACTGCAGCCTCAAACTCCTGAACTTAAGCGATCCTCCCACCACAGCCTGCCTAATAGCTGGGACTACAGGTCCGTGACACTGTGCTTGGCTAGTTTTTTTTTTTTTTATATTTTGTTGAGATGGGATCCCACTATTTTGCTCAAGCTAGTACTGAACTCCTGGCCCCAAGCAATGCTCCTGCCTCAGCCTCCCAAAGTGCTGAGATTACAGGCATAAGCCACCATGCCTGGAATACGATCAATTCTGTTAACAAATCCAACGACTTAAATGAACAAATTTCCTTAAAAATTCAATGTACGAAAACTAACATGAGATGATATGGCAAATCTGAATGGCCCTATGTTTATTACAGAAATATAATTAACTATAAAAGAAACTTGCCCCAAAGAAAACTGCAGAACTAGATGATCTTTTTCTAGTGAATTTTTCAAACATTTGGGGAAGAAATAACATCCATATTACACAAACTATCTGAAATAGAGGATAGAATACTTCCCAACTTGTTTTATGAGGCCAGCATAACACTGATGCCAAAATTAGACCCAAAAAATTACAATATGAAAAAACTACAGACCAATATTCTTCATGAGTGTGGATACAAAAATCCTTAACAAAATATTAGGAAATCAAATCCAGCAATATATTTTAAAAGGATAACACAACATGACCAAATAGAGTTTATCCTAGAAATGTGAGGTGGTTTTAATATTTGAATATCAATCAATTTAAATCATCATATAAATAGAATAAAGATAAGAACTATATGATCTTTTGTGATAAATGCAGAAAAGCATTTGACAAAACTCAACACCCTTTCATGATATTAAATTCTTAGCAAATTAGAAATAAAAGGGCTATTGAGCATCTATTACAAAAAAGTTACATTCCAGTGGTTTGGTCCTTTTTGCCTGTGGTCCCTCCCTGTCTCACCCCCTCCCCATCTCGGCAGCCCATCTCAACTCTAAGGGAGTGAATTTAGCTTTCTGGCCCACAGTGTAATGTAGATTGAGAAACACAACCCTAAATTACACAACCACAAATAATAACAAGGCCTTACATAAAGACGTGTAGCCAAATAAACCCCTCCACTTCCTTCAGCATACGGAAAAGAAAAACATTATATATGTCAGCTCTACTCAAAGTATGGTCCGTAGATCAGCTTTTCTAAAAAGAAGGCAGATTCTTGGGAATGCCCAGACCAAAAGAATCAGAGCCTCCAGAGGTAGGGCTCCAGAATCTACACATTCACCAGGCTTCCAGGTGATTCTCATGCCCACCAAACTTTAAGAACTCTTGATATAGGATATTAAAATTAGAGGAAAATATAAGTTTAAAATGTCTGTAAAGGAACTCACCTGAATCTATACCTCTTTACATGTGTCTTGAGGCAGAAATGGCACTTCTCCGTTTCATATTTCACTTAAAGAAATCAAAACACCTGCCCTGCCCAGAAGGCTAGAGGAAGGGGGGGGAGATTATTTTCAGGAGTCTCAGAGGGAGGCAGGTAAGACAGGTTTCAATTTTTCCACATCCTTACAAACACTTGTTAGTTTCATTTTATTGCTTAATTACAGGGTATCAGGTGATATCTCATTATGGTTTTGATTTATTTTTCCTTAATGAATAATAATGTTGAACATCTTTTCCTGTGCTTGGACATTTGTGTCTTTCTTTTGAAAAATATCTATTCAGAACCTTTGTCTTTTTAGAATTTGGGTTATTAGTCTTTTTATTATTAAATGGTAGGAGTTATTTCTAAAGGAATTTTGATAGGGATTTCACTGAATCTATCAATTTGGGGAGTATTGCCATCTTAACAAAATTGAGTTTTTCAGTCCATGAGCACTGTGTCTTTCCATTTGCTATGTCTTCTTTAATTTCTTTTCCATATTGTTTTGTGGTTTTCAGTGTATAGATTTTGCACAATCTCAGTTAAATTTAGTCCTAAGTATTTTTATGCTATTGTAAGTGGGATTGTTTTCTTAATTTCATTTTCAGATTGTTCTTTGCTGGTATATAAAAATACAACTGATTTTTATATATTGATCTTGTATCCTAACTTATTTATTAGTTTTAATAGTTTTATTGGTGAATTCTTTAGGGTTTTCTATATATTATTAAATCATGACATCTATATATATAGATAGTTTTACTTCTTCCTTTCCAATCTGGGTGCCCTTTCCCCCCCTGTTTAATTGCCCTGGCTGGAACCACCAGTATAAATTTGAATAGGTGGGGTGAGAGTGGACATCTTTGTCTTATTTCTGATCTTAGGAGAAAAGCTAGTCTGTCACAACTAAGTATGATGTTAGCTGCAGGTATATACTCTTTATCAGATTGAGTAAGTTCTCTTTTATTTTTAATTTATTGTGTGTTTTTAATCACGAAAGGATGATAGGTTTTGTTAAATGCCTTTTCTGCATCTCTTGATTTCTGTTGTATGGAAATACCACCGATTGTTTATTCCTTGGCCTATTAAAGGACATCTTGGCCAATCCCATTTCCTGGCAATTATGAAAAATACTTTATACACTATGTATACAAAGTATTTTATATACTATGCACATTTGTGTGCAGGTTTCTATGTAGATATAAGTTTTAAGCTCAATTGGATAAATAACTAGGAGCATGATTGATAGATTACATAATAAGACTATGTTTAGCTTTGTAATAAACTGCCAAACTGTCTTACAAAGTGGCTGGATCATTTTACATTTCCATTATTGATGAATGTGCATTCTTCATGCTACATATCCACATTCTCATTATTTGGTGTTGTCAGTCTTTGAAAAAAAATTTAGCCATTCTCCCTTCCAAGTACTAACCAGGCCCGACCCTGCCTAGCTTCCAAGATCAGACGAGATCCGGCACGTTCAGGGTGGTATGGCCGTAGACAAAAAAAAGAAATTAGCCATTCTAATGTTTGTAGGGGTATTTCATTATTGTCTTAATTTGCAATTTTCCAATGACATATGATGTTGAGCATCTTTTCATATGCTTATTTGTCATCCATATATCATCTACAGTGAGGTGTCTGTCTAGATCTTTTGCCCATTTCATTTTTTAATTGCATTGTTTTCTTATGGTTGAGTTCTAAGAGTTCTTTGTATATTTTGGATACAAGTCATTTATCAGACATATTTTTTGCAAATGTTTTCTCCCAGTATGTGGCTTGTCTAGTCATTCTTTTAACAGTGTTTTCCACAGTGCAAAAGTTTTCAATTTTAATAAAGTCCAACTTATTAACTTTTCTTTCATGGAATTGTATCTAAAAACTCATTATAAATCCCAGGTTACCTAGGTTTTCTCCTATGTTTTTTGCTCAAGTTTTATACATTTGCATCTTGTACCTAGATTTAAGATAAATTTTGAGGGTTTTTTGGTGAAAGATATAAGATCTGTGTATAGATTCATTTTTTTTTTGCACATGGATATATAATTGTTCTAGCACCAATTGTTGAAAAGACTATCCTTTATCCATTCAATTGCCTCTGCCCCTTTGTGAAAGATTAGTTGACTATATTAGTGTGGGTCTATTTCTGGACTTTTGATTATATTCTACCAATATATTAGTCTATTCTTTCACCAGTATCACACTGTCTTGATTACTGTAACTTTATATTACGTCTTAAAGGTTGGGAGTGCTAAGCCCCTGTGTTCTTCTTGTTCAGTTTTGTGTTGACTGTTCCAAGTTTTTTGCATTTATAATCAGTTTGTCAATAGACATAAAATTACTTCCTGGGTTTTGCTTGGGATTACATTAAATCCATAGATCAAATTAAGAAGAATTGCCATCTTAACAATATTGAGTCTTCTTATCCATGAACATGGAATATCTCCCCATTTATTTAGATCTTCTTTGATTTCTTTCACAAAGTTTTATAGTTTTCCCATATAGATCTTGTACATATTTTGTTAAATTTATGTCTAAGCATTTCCTCTTTTTTGGTGCTAATGTAAATGGTATTTTTAAAAATGTTAAATTTCAATTTTTATTGCTGATATTTAGAAAAGCAATAGTTTTTTGTTTGTTTGTTTGTTTATTAACCTTATATACTGCAGCCTTGCTATAATCACTTATAAGCCTCAGGAGTTTTTTTGTTGCTTCTTTGAGATTTTATATAATCATGTCATCTGCAAACAAAGACATTTTTTATTCTTTCTTACCAATCTGTATACTTTTTATTTCCCTTTTTTGTCTTATTGCATTAGCTAGATGTTCAGTATGATGTTGAATAGAAATGGTGAGAGGGGACATCTTGCTATGTTCCAGATTTTAGGGAGAAAGCAACCAGTTTCTCACCATTAAGAATTATGTCAGTTGTAGGTTTTTTGTAAATTTTTTTTATTAAGTTGAGGAATTTCCCATGTATTCCTAGTTTGCAAAGAGTTTTTATCAAGAATGGGTGGTGGATTTTGTTGAATGCTTTTTCTGCATTTATTGATATAATCATATGATTTTTCTTCTTCTTATCCTTTCTTTCTTTCTTTATTTGATACAGAGTATCTTTATTGGATACTCTGTCACCCAGGCTGGGGTGCAGTGGCACTATCATAGCTCACTGCAACCTCAAATTCCTGAGCTCAAACAATCCTCCTGCCCTAACCTCCCAAGTAGCTGGGGCTAAAGGTGTGTGCCACCATACCTGGCTAATTTGTAGAAATTTTTTGTAAAGATGGGGTATTGCTGTTGCCCAAGCTGATCTCAAACACCTGGCTTCAAGTGATCCTCCTATCTCAGCCTCCCAAAGCTGATTTTTCTTCTTTATCCTGCTGATGAGATGGATTACGTTAATTGATTTTCAAAATTTCAATCAGACTTGTATACCTGGCATATACCCCAGAATAAAATATATTCTTTTAATATATTTTTGGATTTTATTTGATAATATTTTTTGAGGATTTTTGCCTCTGTGTTTATGAGAGATAATGGTCTGCATTTTTCCTTTCTTATACTGTCTTCATCAGATTTGGTATTAGGGTAATGCTGACCTAATACAATGAGTTCAGAAGTGCTCCTTCCGCTTTTATTTTCTGGAAGAGTGTGGAAAATTGATATTACTTCTTGCTTAAATACTTAAAAACTTCACTGATGAATTTAAGCAAGAAAGTATATCAATTGCTTTCAGTTTTGAAAGATTATTAATTATTGATTTAATTTGTTTAATAGAAATAGGACCATTCAATTATGTATTTTTCCTTGAGTGAGTTTTGGTAGTTTGTATTTTTCAAGGAATTGGTCCATTTCGTTTAAGTTATGAAATTGGTGGGGATAGAGTTGTTCGTAATATTACTTTATTATCCTTCTAATGTCCATGGGGTCAGTGGTAATGACGTCTCTTTCATTTCTGCTAGTAGTAATTTGTGTCTTTTTTTTCTCTGTCGCCCGGGTTAGAGGTTTGTTAATTTTGTTGATTTTAAAAAGAAAGAATCAACTTTGATTTTCTCTGTTTTCTATTCTCTATTTAGTTTATTTCTGCTTTAATTTTTATTATTTTCTTCCTTCTGTTAGCATTGGGTTAGTTAGCTCTTCTTTTTCTAGTTCCTTAGAGTATAAAGTTGGGTTGTTGATTTGAGATATTCATTCATTTTAAAATACAGGCATTTATAGTATAGATTTTCCTCTGAGCACCGCTTTAGCAGCATTACATAATTTTGGTATGTTGTATTTTGTTTTCATTTGTCTAAATATATTTTCTGATTTCCCTTATGATTTCTTCTTTGACCCAACGGTGGTTTGAGTGTTGTTTAATTTCCATATATTCATTAATTCTCCAGTGTTTCTTCTACTATTGATTTCTAGTTTCATTCTATGGTAATTAGAAAAGTGGCTGCTTCTTCAAGTCAGCTGATCTGTATTCTCCAGTTTTTTGGGGCGTGACTTGTCCTGGGCCCTCAATTCTTAAATAGATTTAAGAAAAGTCATTGATTCTGTTTGTTCAGCTTTTTTCTTGTCATGAGGGCTGGAATGCTGACTTCCAAGCTCTTTCTTTACATGTTGGAGTTGAAACCAGAGTGCTTTAATAGCTAACATTTTAGTTTAGTTTCCAGATATTTTCCTACACTTATACAAACTTTATACATTTTTATATATTCACATACAACTACCAAGTGATTATTACAAAAATGAGATCATTCCATACACATGGATCTTTTTGTTTTTTCCTTAAACAAAATGGTCCATTGCATTCTTTTTAAGAGCTGAGAAGTACTTCACTGCATTGCAGTCTCACACTTTACCTGTTTCTTTGTTGATGGACATCCAGTTTGTTTCCAATTTTTAAAACTACCTCCATGCTACAGGGAGCATCTGTGTATTCATATCTTTAATACACTGGTGTTCATATTTCTCTAGACTCAATTTCTAGAAGTCGTGGATTAATGGCTCATGGGGTATGTAAATTTACATTTGGTAGATACTGCCAGATTTCTTCCTAAAATGGTTGTATCTGTTTACATTTCCACAGTAATGTACAAGTGTGCCCATTTCCACACACTCAAAGTTGGATGTTATTAACTTTTAAACTTCTGATCATTCTGAAAGGAGAATGAGTATCATGTTTTGATTCAAATTTTCTATTATTCTGAGCTTGGGCATTTTCCCCACAGAGTTATTGGCCAATTGTGTGTGTGTGTGTGTGTGTGTTTGTAAGTGTGTAATTGCTTGTTGCCAACGTGGGTAATTACTGAGAGGACTCATATAGCAAGTGTTCAACAAGTGTTTATTCCCTAAATGTGAAGACATAATTTGAAACTAAGATTTTCACATTTCCTCATGTTTGGTTTCAGTGTGAAAAATATCCAAAAACATTCATGCTCTTGCCTTAAACAGAAAGTTCTAAAACTTTAGAACTGAACAAAGATGAGACTGAGTTCCAGCCTCAGGCAGCCTCAACACTGAGAAGTGGAAGTCCAGTCCTAGGGACACCACAATGTGGACAGGGGCCCAGTTACCACAGTTAGAATCTGGATCCATAAGTGGGGAAGTGAGATTCCCCGCAGAAGGGCAGAGATCAGGCCTCAGAGGTCTTTGGCACCAGTATCAGAATGGGTCCCTTGGCAGGAATTACATGTTGTTCATACTAGAACTGCTGGCTCTAGATCCCTAGGGTCCTATGATCTAATTGGACCAACTCCAACAAGGTGTACAGTTCTGTTTGAGCCTCACTCCCATGCACATGGGACCAGCCATAGGCACATTGTCACATCAAAGATCTTGCAGCTTTGGGAGCACTTGGAGATGGCATCAAGGCCTGGCTGGGCAGTGCATTCACAGGGGCATATACAATCATAGCAGCAATGGCAGGGCAGCCTCAGGTGGCTGTGTAGGCCAAGGACACCATGGAGAGGTTGGGAGGGAAGAACACCACAGCCTTCCTGATGACAATGCATGAGAGCTCTTCAAGCACCTCATCGCTGACTGAAGTAGGCTTTGGGTGCTGGGGTCCTGACATGGGGGGGTGTGCTAGGGCCACTGTAGTCTGCACTTTCAGGTCAGTGTGATCTTATTGGACATTGTTATTGGGGTCCTTCTAGTTATGCCAGAGTCGGGCAGAATCAGATCTATAGGAGGAGATTAAGTAGTTGTAGCTTCTAGAGTTATAGAAAGATATGACTCCAAGAAGGTCACTGCACAATTGTGCCTCAGAGTTACTTTTAAAATTTAACATTATTATTATTGAATAGGTAATACAATCGCGTGGGTCAGTGTGAATTATTGATCAAAATCAAAGATATAAATCAAAAGAAATAGGAATCCATGACTCCATGTTGATAACATGTAAGTAAATAAATAGGTGGGGGGGAAGGCTCTGCTTACAGGAAATGCCAGGGCCAGCAGGTAGAGGTGCTGGAGAGCTGGAGTCAGAAAATCACTGTGCAGCCATCACAGTGAAGACTGATTCAGGCAAGATCCATCAGTGGTTGCTAAGTCTAGGGGTGGGGAATTCTGTTGAAGAGCGGGGTATTTGCAAGGTCTTAAGGTGTTTCTGCATAAATTGCTTATTCATTACCAGGCAAAAAAAATATTAACTATTATATGGAAAGATTAGACCAGGTAATCATCTGCCCCAGGTGGAGGGGCAGAGGGACATCATGTGCCTCCAGATGTGCTGTCCCGAGAAAGACACAGTATCACTTATATTAATCTAATATTCCAGCCAGGGAGGCATAGCCTGAATCTAAAGATGATGCATCATCAAACAAACCCAAAATGTGGAATGTTTTACTAAATAAGGGGGGAGCTCTATTCCTCAGAAATATCAATGTCAAAACACAACAACAACAACAACAAACTGAGGAAGGCTGAGGAGGTATTCCAGATTAAAGCAGGTAAAGAGACATGACAAAATGCAAAACGTGCCTCCAGAATGGATCCTGTACTGGAGGGAAAAATGTCATGAAGACTGTAACTGCTGCTCACTTCTTAAAAAGCACTGTCCTGGTAGAGATGGATCTGGAAACAGTGGAATTTGGACACACACCCAGGGAAGAACGACCTGTGAAGATGGAGGCAGATATCTCAGTGATGTGTCTATAAGCGAAAAAATGCCGAGGATTGTTGGCAACTACCAGGATCTAGAAGAGGTGAGGAAGAAGCAAGAATGCTTCCCTAGGCCGAGCACAGTGGCTCACGCCTGTAATCCTAGCACTCTGGAAGGCCAAGGTGGGAGGATCGCTCAAGGTCAGGAGTTTGAGACCAGCCTGAGCAAGAGCGAGACCCTGTCTCTACTAAAAATAGAAAGAAATTATCTGGACAACTAAAAATATATAGAGAAAAAATTAGTCGGGCATGGTGGCGCATGCCTGTAGTCCCAGCTACTCAGGAGGCTGAGGCAGGAGGATTGCTTGAGTCCAGGAGTTTGAGGTTGCTGTGAGCTAGGCTGACACCACAGCACTCTGGCCAGGCAACAGAGCCAGACTCTGTCTCAAAAAAAAAAAAAAAAAAGAAAAGAATGCTTCCCTAGAGAAGCATGCAGAGGGAGCAGGGCTCTGCAGACACCTCGAATTCAGACTTCTAGGCCTCGGAAGTGGGAGACAATAAATTTCTGTTGTTCTAAGCCACGCATTTGTGGTGCTTTGTTGTGGCAAACCTAGGAAACTACTACATCGCTGCTATAGCTGGGCTCTCTTTCTGCAACCGGAGAAGCTGAGGAATAGCTTTCTTCCATTTCTGCAAGCAGTCATGGCACTGAGAGTCCTCAAGTGGCTCGACATTGCTCTGGTTCAGTAGTAGCTACCACACCCAAAATATGGCTCCCCTGCTTTCCAGATCCACTGCAGTGGGGACAGTGCTTCTTCCGGAGCAAGCAGAAATTTTGTGTTTTGAAGGGCATTGCAGACTCTTGCAAACAACATCTGATTCTCTCTCTGCTAAAAGCGTATATTTCCCACATTATATATTTTTTTGTTTCTCTAGCTATGAACCCCACTTCATCCAGAAAGAATTAAAGGAGAGATGTATGAAATTTAATAAGCAGACTTAAGAGTAGGACCACAGAGTCAAGGAGAATGAGAACTAGATGATCAAATGAAGCCAGAGTTATGGGTGGGCCACGCCTTTCCTTTTTTAACAGCCTGTGTTAAAAAACGAGAAACCAAAAATCAAAAACCTGGTCAGTTATGCAATTTGAAGAGTCCATATAACAAAATCAATTATCATACAGAGCTATTTCTGGTACTAAGACTGTGATAGGGTTTCTCGCAGGACTTTGTGTTATAAAGAAGAAAATCATTCATTGACCACAATCTTTAATAGATCTAATAGATTTTAATGTCAAATTTCATAGGATTATTTTCATAATTATCCTCCTTATAGTCAGAGGTTTCCTTTCAAATCTCAGTACAGTGAGCACAATGAACACCATGGATCAGTGTGATCTAACCCAGATGCCCAATTATTTTGTCATCAGTTTAAATAGATCCCCTTCACTGTCCATCTTAAAGATGACAAGGTGACACTTTCTGCGTTTATTGTCCCCTCAATTATCTGTGTACACTTGCCTATTTTGATCCTATGGCTGTTGCCCTTTACTTAACATTTAAGTAGAGTCTAAGCACCTATATTTAAATTCAAGGAATTTATATATATTCCCTCAAAGCTTGACAGAGTGTCTTGCACAGAGATAGAGCTAAACACCTACTTCCCACGTAATAGAAAATTCTCAGGTCGTGCTAGTGTGACGGCAGTGAACAAAATCACTTTGCTCCCCTAACTTATCTTTGCTCTGAAAAAAATAAAGTTCTCCCTCTAAGACAAACCTGTAGAGTTTTCTTCCCCATTCGCTTTCAAGGACGGGCTCCCTTCCAAAGTTGTGGCTCCCAGGGCAGATCACCTATTGAAAAATGCACTGTTTGGAGCAGCGGGTGGGACTTTCCATTGGCTTTTGTGCCTTATAAGCCCCCATTTGCCTTTACTTTTTGAAATCCTGAAGCTGAAGTTGGCGAGGGGAGACAACTTTCTCTGCTTGAATTATACCCTGTTGCCTGGACATAACACTTGAGATCTTAATTTTGTACGGGAACCCTAGTGACAAGGTGTTTTATTTGACTCAAATTTTATTATGGTCTCCACTCCCAAGGCTCTGGCGTTGTTCTAAGAGAGCTGGCCCAGAACACAATCTGAGGATAACAGTCTGTAAACGGTGAGCAGGATCCGATGCCGTTGGACTGGGAATTCACGTCTGACCACCATGCCCAGTTCAGTAGCCTAAGGTTTGGGTGATGGGCCATCCATGTACCCTTCCAGCATTTGCTCTTTTCTTCCCTGTTCTCTGCTCTTCCTCCCTGATGCCCTGCCTCCTGACAGCCCAGCCCATTTGTGCTCTCTGACTTGTTGGGATTTCCAGTGGCTGTTCAATTTAGCTCCTGTTGTTGGAAACTTTGCTGCACTAAACAAATGGATGTTCAAGGAAAAAAAAAAAAATGATTGGATCAACTAGCCAAACTGGAATATCAATAGAAAATTAGATTAAAGCAGTGTTATGTCAACATTGAGTTTACTGAAGTTTATAATGGCTTTCGGTAAAATGTTTAACAAAGTTTAGATGGTTATGTAAGAGAATATTGCCATTCTTAGGAAATACACATGGAAATATTTAAGGATGAAGAGCCATGGAGCGTGCAATTTACTTTCAAATAACTCAGGAAAAGAGAAAGAGAGAGAGAAAGAGTGAGAACATATGATAAAGCCAGTGGAGTAAAACGTTAGCAATAGGTAAATCTGTAAGAAAAGTATATGGAAAAAAGTATTATTTGTACCATTCTTATTCTTATGTCTCTGTTTGAAATTATTTTCAAATTAATAGTTTAAAACTTTAAAAAACCAAGGGTACATAGTGCAAAATCTTACTTCCAATCTTGTCCTCCCCAAAACTACTTTTATTAATTTTTGTGTTTCCTTCCAAAGTTTCTTTTTGCAAATACAAGCAGACATGGATATTTATGTTTAGGTTATTTTTGCATGAAGTCATGATCTGCAGATTTTCAGCCTTCTCGAAAAGTTACCTTAAATGGCCTTACCTTTTTATTTGACCTACAGAAATCTTTATTGTTAGTATAATGTGCAGGAATTTTCCTCTTTTGCTGAATCATCCATACTAGATGCCAAGTCATGAAGACACCTTGCCCTCACCAGTACCAAAAGGTGAGTGACCCATAGGTCTTCTGATTTGTCCTGGAAAGCATTGCACCTGGATAAAGACATGGCTGATCAGTCAAATGCACTTGGGAGCCAATGGCCAGCCAAGAGCAGGAGCCACTGACCTAAAGAAATGCATCATTGGTGGAATCTTCAGCAGATAGAGCACCTGTAACTTGGAGTGGGAGAAAGAGGGTTTCTCTAAAGTCATATTCCTTGGTGCCCTCTGAAGTAGAGAGTTCAGCCCAGGAAGGAGTAGACAGAGGGCCCTCTGGAGACCCAGAATCCATAACTTCAGGGTGCCTGAGGTAGCCAAGGTCCTTGCTTATCTAGCAGGAGAGCACATGTGGAAACACGGAGTTAGGGAGCCACCACCACTCTGCCAAGCCCTGACAGAGTGGACCTCGTAACAACACTGTGAAGAAGGTACTGTCAATATTTGGATTTGTGAGAGCTAAACGATGGGCATATATGAACATAAAGTGGTATGATGGACATTGGAAACTAAGAAAAAAGGAGGGTGGGAGGGGGGTGAGGGATCAACAATTACCCGTTGTGTACAATGTGCACTATTCTGGTAACAGGTGCACTGAAAGCCCCGACTTCACCACTGCACAATTCACCTATGTAACAAAAAACACTTGTACCCCCTAAATCTATTGAAATAGTAATAATAATAATAAAAATACACAAAGTGAAAAAAATTTGAATTTTATAGAAAAGCCAGCAGAGGTGCCCAGAGGTTAAAGTCACTCACCCATAGTAAAACAGCAAGAAAATGGTGGCCGAGTGGGATTCAACCCAGCTTGTCTGGCTCCAAAGTCTCAGGTTTCTGGGGGATGGCTTAGTTTAAGGTGAGCCACACATCTTTCTGAGATTGGGCTTGGGAGCTAAGCAGTCTCTGATCCCTTAGGCTGGCTGGGACTGTCCTCCTCCACTCCACTCTTCAGCCTACTGCTCATCAAAATGCCTGGTGTAGGTGCAGTCCTCATTATATAGGTGTCAGACTAGCATTTCAAGATTTTATTTCAGAGCCCGGGGATGCTCTAATTGTGCCACTGAACTCCACCTTGGGCAACAGAGCCAGACCCCATTTCTCTAAAAAAAAAAAAAAAAAGATTTCATTTCAATACTTATTTCCTTTTACACAAAATTTATGACCCACATATGACCCACATAACAAACAAAGGATTTTTGGTGAAAAACTTAAAACTTGGAGCAATGGTGCCACCATTCTAGAAAACAGTTTTGTAGCTTCTTTAAAAGTTAAACACCTATGTGATCCAGCCATCCCACTCCTAGGTATTTACTCAAGAGAACCAAAAACAATGTCCATGAAAAATTTGCTCACAAATGATCATAGCAGCTTTATTTCTAATAGTGCAGAACTTGAAGCTGCCCAGGTGTCTTTCATCAGGTGAATGGATAAATCAACTGTGCCATATCCATACAGTGAAATACACTTAGCATTAAAAAGGAACAAACTATTCACCATGCTACAACATGGATGAATCTCAAAGTAATGATGCTAAGTGAAAGAAGCAAGGAAGAGTCCATACAGTGTGAGTTCATTGATACAAAGTTCTAGAAAATGCAAACCAAGCTACAATGACAGAGAGCAGACCAGTGGTTTTCTGGGGCTGAGGATGAAGGAAGAGATGGATTACCAAGGGGCATAAGAAAACTTTTAGGGTTGATGAAGAAATTTGTTATCTTGATTTTGGTGATAACTTCATGGGTTTACACCTGTCAATATGAATCAAACAGCACACTTTAGGTGCAGTTTACTGTACTGTACATACATTGTGATGCCTGGTTTTGTGTGTCAGCTTGGCTAAGCTATAGTCCACAGTTACTCAACCAAACAGAAATCTAGATGTTGTAGATGTGATTAATGTCTACAATCAGTTGAGTTTATGTGAAGATTATTCTTGATAATCTGGGTGGGCCTGATCTAATCCATGGACTGGCCTGAATGCAGAACTTAGTTTCCCCGAGGAAGAAGAAGTTTTGCCTGTGGACTGCGGACTTGGCCCCTGCCTGAGAGTTGCAGCCTGCTCTTCCTGGGGACCTGCCCTCGGAGTTTGGACTTGCCTTGTCAGCCCCTACAATTGCATAAGACAAGTTTTTTGCGGTAAATCTCTATGTATCTACCTATCAACCAATCGATCATCTATCCATCTATCTACCTATCTTCTATATCCTACTGGTTCTGTTTCTCTGGTGGAAGCCTGACTTATACAGATTTAAGTAATGGAAATGCTTCTAAGTTCAGAATCCCAAGGAAGAATTTTCAGAATTGGTTCTGAGTTTTCTAGAATTGGTTCTTCAATATGATTAGATTTAACGCCACTAATGATTCTATTTCCAGTGGTAAAGAGGGCATGACGTAAATTGGAAATACTCCTAATCAAACATTTAGAAAAGGTGTGGTCCTGGATGACCATGTATTTGATACCTTGGGATATATTAGTTAATAATGTGTATAATGAGATTAGCTGATTGCTTCTTACTGTGCTAGAGAACATGGGGAAAGAAAAGGATGAGCTCAGGGCTTCGAATTGCCAGCTTGAGCTCCACACACATGATCTGAGTGCTTCCGTGTCTGTCCTTAGTCAGACTATCTCTGTAGTTACTATGTAGAGATAGGGTACTATCTCTACCCTATCTCTGTAGCTGCAGGGCTAGGATTTCTAAAAACCATCATCCTTCCAGTGGCTGAATTACAATGGAAATTGAATTCACAACCTTGCTGGGTGTCTTCTGTTAAAGTGAAAGCATTGATTAGGAAGGAATGGGACCTTGAAAATTGGAATGGGGGGGGGCATATGAAAAGATCGCAAGGAAGGTGAAGACATTAAATACTTCAATTTTGCTGAGTCTACTTTGTCATTAGAAGCAGCCCTTTCCACCACTGTCTGACCTACCAAGTCATAAGGTTGGGTGTGCACTCCATCATCAAATATTAGTAGAAGTGGCAAATACAAGATCAGGCCTGAGCGGTCCCTGAAAGACAAGAAAATTACATGAGGAAGGGGTCCACGTGCCCATGGACCTGACTCTTACTCCACTGCCTTCTCTCCCTTAGCCTGCACCTGTGTCCTCGTGAGGAATCTCCCATGACCGGTAGAATGAGAAGAGAAAAACTTATGTCCGGTTTACAGATGGTTCTGCACAGCATGTAGGCACCACCCAGAAGTGGTCAGCTGTAGCACTACAGCTCCTCTTCTGGATCACCCCTAAAGGACAGTCGTGAGGGGAAATACTCCCAATGGGCAGAACTTTGAGTATTGCATGTGGTTGTTCATTTTGCTTGGAAGGAGAAATGGGTACTGAACTCTCAATCATGTTATCTGTAGACAGTCTCTGTGTTCAGGCCCACAAATCTCAGCCTGTGCAGATTGAATTTGCTCGTTGATTTCAGAAGGAGAATCTTAGTTCCTGATTCCTAGCTTCAGGGACAATGAGGTGAAGTGCTTTCACTGTCACTTCTATATACCATGCAGCTTACGCATCTCATTTCCCACTTCTTCTAGCAAAAAGAGGAAAGGAAGCCTGGTTACTTTTCACTTCTGCTTGGCTGCAGCCTGAATACCTATGACCAATGTCCCTGCCAAGGTTTTGTTTTTGTTTTTGTTTTATTGGTACCACTTTACTGAGGCATGTGTAAGTAAGGGTTCCACCAGAGAAACAGAACCAGTAGGATCGATATCTATGTCTATATTTGTATCTCTACAATAACAGAGATGTACTTCCACCCAACATGATACAACTATAGGGCACACAACTGAAAATGTACAACTCTTTCTTTGGAACAGGTTGCAAAGTCCGTGGGTGACATTCACTGTTTTCCTTGAATATCCTGTAACTTAAATACTATGATGTAAAGTTAATTACTAGTCATACATTTTATGTTAGATGATATGGGTATAAAGAGGGAAAACTCCAACATATTTGCTTAATACACATATATCTGTACAAATGTATAACAAAATAAGGAAGAAACATTCATATCAATTACAGTCCTCATTTCTGTATCTGGTCACATGGTCCTAGCTCATATTTATAACTGTTAATACCTTCTTCCAAGACCCATGCCATATTCCTTCTGCCCTCAGCAAGCATCTCGGCTGGTCATGGTTCTTTGCCTGGTGAGTGAACCAACCTTCATTTCTGAAACCTCGACCATTAGCAGTTCTGCCTGAATTGGGTTGTTGTAGTTTTCTGTTGACTTTAATCACAGGACTAAGAGATAGTAGTATTAAGAGATGCCCTAAGGAGTCTCCTGTATTCTAGACATACTTTGCCTTACTTCTACTCTGTGGTAGCAGCCCGATTTCCGTTTGGTAATTAGGACCCAACCACCCCACCCAGCACAGTAACTCCTTTATTGCCTGTTGATTCAGAGGCAAGAGGGGCCCAAAGTAGCAGGGTGGCTGTTTGAACTTCTAGTTCAATGCAGTCGTTGTTGTATCTCCTGGTGGCAGCATTCCTCCCTTTGGAACTAAGAACTCTAGGCCAGCAGAGCATAAAGTCACAGGAACAGGAAGCAAAAATTTTACAGGTGGATCACTGAGTGTAATAGTGAGTGATGTTCTCCCATTCTATCCCGATTCCTGGATCCATGAATCCCGGCTCTGGGAGAAAGAGTACTGTATATTGGCTGTTGATTCACAGCATGTACAGCCTCCAGGAGGACATGTCCCCAATCCTGCAAGGTAGTGCCACCTAGCTGTCACCATAATTAAATCTTCAAAAGGACATCCCCTTGTTCTAGCAAGCCCGCTGCCTCAGGATGATGGGCGGGTGGAAGACCAGTGAGTGCATGAGCATGGCCCATTGCTGCACTTCGTTTGCTGTGAAGGGAGTTCCTTAATTAGAAGTAACATTATGTGGATACCACGATGGTGGATAGGGCGTTCTGTAGGTCCACAGATGGTGGTTTTTGCTGAAGCAATGCGTTCAGGGAGAGCAAATCTGTAGTCATTCCAGTAAGAACAGGACGCTTCCCCTCCATAATTGAAGCAGTCCAGTGTAGTCAACTTGTAGTTAAATAAGCCAGCTGATCACTCTGGGGACTTGTCCCTATCAGGGACTCAGTATTGGTCTCCCTTTCTGGCAGATTGGGTGCTCAGCAGAGGCTGTGGCCAGGTCAGCCTTGCTAGGTGGAAGTCCATGCTGTTGAGCCCATGTGTTACCTTCATCCCTGCTTCCTGGGCCGCTTGGCCCATGAGCCCATTGGGAGGTGACAGGTGCCTGGAGAAAGAGGCTGACTGGTATCCACAGAATGGCTCGCCCTGCGCACTTGATTACTAAAATCTTCCTCTGCTGGGGTCACCTTTGGTGAGTGTTCTCATGGGACATTCCCCTGCATTCCCTACTCTCTTATGGGGTGTTGCTCAACCTTCCTGTTGAGAACCTTTGGGCTGAAGCCTGGTGTCTGGTGTCTGGTTTGACCTATATGGGCCACTCCTGTGCCTGCTTTCCTGGCTTCCAAAGACTCCTTGGGACAGGCCTCTTAGAATCAAAAGACACAGACAGAGCCAGGGGAAGCTGGAGCCTGAGGTCCGCCCAGGGGAAAGGGATGTGGTGAGTTAGAGGTTTGGAGGGTGGAAGTTAGATAGTCAGTACCAGAGGGGTCATGGGGGTGCAGAGCCTGGGCCTCCCTCCCTGGTCTCCTGGGCTTCTGGCCATGGTAGGTGATACACCCAGGTAAAGCACTGGGTTAGGGGCTTGGACTCAGAGGCCCAGCACTGTGGGCTGAGGCTAAAGCTGGATTCGGAGAGTCTGGCATAAAAGACTTCTCCTCTGGGATGGAGTCCATTCCGGGAGCCCCCAGGGGCATGGTTCTGTGGGGCAATGGATCATGGAGGGAGTGGCATAGCATTTGGAGGTCTCAGTTAGCCAGAGGCCGGTTTTGGCAGTGGCCATTACACACAGAAGCTGACTGAGCCCAGGACACCTCTGGGACTTTTGGGCTGTTTCAGTGAGTGGTTAGGTGAAGGTAGACAGTTTCTAAACTTCCCTGGGGAGATGCGGGCCTCTGGGCAGCAGGGCCACTGGATGTGAATTCCTGTAGCAGCCATGGACGTGCCCGCTCAGCTCTCCTTCCGGAAACTCTGCTGCAGGGCGCATGGTTGACTGATGGCCCCAGATGCTCCCACTGTGAACACAGAGGCCACTGTGTTCTCCCCCACACCCTGTCTTCTTCTAGCCCCACACCCTGTCTCCCCCACACCCTGTCTTCCCCACACCCTGTCTTCTTCTAGCCAGTGACCAAGCTTGGCAGAGGATTGGAGCCATCCCATTCCTGCCTGAAGCACAACTCCTCTAAGGGTAACCTGCGCTGTGGGACTCCCCAGTGGCCTGGCCAAGATTTCCTCAGAACTGTGCTGAGGTCTGAGGCTCTACCTCCCGGGTCCTCCTTCCTTCCCCCTCTCCTTTCATCGGTGTCAGACTTGCATCTCTGTGCAAGGGCTCTCCCTGCCTACTCTTGCTCCCTCTCCCTCCATCCTTTCAGAAATTTTCTCCAATGGAGCTCTTGTATATCTAATTCCTTCTTGGTGTCTGCTTTTGAAATTCTAAGAGAATAGGAGCTCGGGGCCATTCTGAGTTCTCAAGTCTGGCATGGGGCCACCCTCTCTCTAGAAAGCAACAGGGTCTGGTGAAAAGGAGCAGGGCAGAGGAGGCTGGCCACTTACAGACGGCTCATCCTCCCCTCTGTTGGGACTCCCAGCCTATCTCTGGCTCCAGGGATAGAGGAGACTAGAGCTGGGTTTCTGTCCGGGCAGAGGTGTGCTGAAGCTGGCTCATACCTGTCTGTATTATCTTTATAGGAATGTTACAAGCTGATTGACATCATATCGGTGGCTTGAAATCAGCCACGGTGGAAGTATTTGTACCTTGAAATTTCGCAAATACTACACAAATCAGAGCTTTCCCCTTTGGAGAGCTGGTTGTTAAGATCTACCAGCATACCACTGGATGGAAGGTCATCATTTTCTCAGAATTACTCCTGGGATAAGTTTCCAAATTCTTATCCTAGCTGGCTTAGCTCTATCATTCAGGGTTCCAGTAGGAGACAAGTGGCTCTCTCAAAAGGATAACTGAGGACTATCCAAGGATTTCGAACTCCTGAACTCGAGCGATCCGCCCGCCTCGGCTTCCCAGAGAGCTAGGATTACAGGCGTGAGCCAAGAGGACTATCCAAGGAAGGGATTATTTACAAAAGTGTGGGCAGGGTATAGGGAATGCAAGAAGGGATAGTGAAGTATCCCTGATCTAGCAGTGGTGGGAAGCTGCTACCAATCCCAGGCCGGAAGGCACAGGAGAAAAGGCCACTGAAGAACGTGGTGAGGCCTACAGCCTTAGGAGAGGGCTGCTGGACTGAGGTCACAGCCTGCAGCCTGCAGCCTGTGGCAGAAGAACCTAGTTACTTCCACCCCAGCTCAGCAGGAAGGAAGCCAGAGGAATAAGTACTCCAACCTCTTTCTCCCTCCACCCTACCCTGTCCAGACTCCTGCTGGTGTCTTCACAGGCAGCAGCCAGGAGGCAAGGGAGGCCAGGGAGCCTGCAGCTGCAGCTCATAGAGGTCAGCCATCAGAAGCACAAGGCAGGTGCAGAAGGTGGGTGGTGGACCGGGGGGGGGGGTGGCTAAGGTAAGACGTCCCCATCCCACCTGCCCAGCCTCACTTGACGTACATTGCCCTTGTCCACTGCACTCTGCCACATGCACTGTTTCCTATGCCTCAAGGCTTGCACTTCCTCCTTCTCCTGGCTCATTACTTCTCATCCTTGGCTTAAATGTCACCCTCCCAAACATGTCAGACTCTTTGTTGATTGTGTTCTTTTGCAACTTGTCATTTCTCAAAATATTTATCTGCTTATGGCAAAATTTCTATCCAATGATTATTTAACAATCATAATACCAGTAGCCAACACTTACTGAGCACATGCCGTGTGCCAGGCACTGTGTCATTGATAAACGATTCTGGAATACAATTTCCATGAAGGCAGGGGCCATGTCTCTGTCTTGTTCATTGCTCTGTCTCCCCAGTGCCTAGGACAGTGGCTGGCACATATCAGGATCTCAACAAGCGTGTGTGGAGTAAAAATCCCACAACGAGCCTTGCAAGTGTGTCTGAGCTCTCCTGTAATGTGGAAGATTCAATGTGGCTGCAAATGCCTCCCGTTGAGAGGTGAAATTCAATTCCACTCCCTTGGAATCTGGGCTGGTCTCAGTGACTTGTTTGACCAATAGAATGTGGCATGAGTGACATTCTGGGACTTCTAGATCATAAGAACTCTTGCAGCTTTTACCTGGGTCCCTTGGAACATTCTCTCTCGGTGATCTGAACCACCAGTTTTGAAGTCCAACACATGAGGCCGCCATGCTGGTTAGGCTCTGTGCCGGAGTGGTTGGTAATTCCAGCTGAGCCCAGCTCTCCAGCCTTCCCTGCTCAGGGCCAGCCATGGGAGTGATGCTTCTGTGGGCCAGCCCACGGACCAGCTCAACAGCACCAAGGGATCTCCATCAATGCCATGTGGAACAGAGTTACTGGCCAAGCCCTACTCAAGTTCCTGAGTAGCAAAGTTATAAGATCTAGTCAAGTGATTCTTCTTTCGAGCCTCTGCATTTTGGGGCACTTTGTTACACAGCAATAGTCCAAACAAGTAATATTGGTTAAGGGAAAATCCCCGACCTGCTTTTCCACCCCACCATTGCCCATCCCACACGCTCAGGCTTCCCTTGAGGACTGTCACCACAAGGGACCTGTCACCACCAGGAGTCATGTTACAACTTACCTTTGATGTGGCTTTAAGGGTGCTGCCTTCTCTCAGTTCAGTTTCCATTTGCAACACTGCTGGGGAATCCCCACCCCAAGATGCGGGCCATTCCCTCTACAGCAAGCTCTGATGGCTGAGCTGTTCCGGGCCACCCGCCAAATCTCCATATGCCAAATCTCTCTCCTCCTTGGGTGACAGCAAAATCACCGATTCCTTTGGAGGCTGCTCTGCTCACCCGACCACGCACAGCCCGGTTGCATGGCATTCACACTGAGAGCGGGGGAAGCGCAGGGGACTGCCCAGGCTGCACGGCTGCCTTGCTCTCCAGGTACGGCCTGTCTTGAGACACGCAGAGTGAGCCACTGCTGGAGTCACCATGACTCATCAGCCAGGCGCTTCAGAGGGCGGCCAAGGTTTGCAGTTAGAGGACTGGACTCCGGTGAGGGTGCTCTGAAAGTGTGTAGGGCTTTGCATGGAGCCTTTTGGCTATGTCTGGTAGCACCAAAGACTAAACAGACATTTGAGAAGCTTGAGCCTCTTTGTCTGCTCCAGGGGCCTCTGGAAGGGGCAGTGTGGGGACATCCCTAGGGCAGGGGCGTTTGCCTACTCATCCTGAGGAGAACACATCCACTCCCATTTCTTCCTCCCTGCATTGCTCCTCAAGCACATGACGGCAGGTGGAGGAAGGTCCGTGGCCACAGTCCGGCAGAGGCAGCAGGAATTTGGACAGGATAGTAAGTACAGTGTGTGCTTGTGATGCACACATCAGGCCGGACCAGGTAGTGCCTTGGACACACTCCTTGATGCTCCTGGGACTAGTGAGAAGTTGGTGTGGGCTACACCACATGGGGCCCACGGCAAATGTAGTTTCCTAGGCTCCACCCAGACCTATAGAAACAGAAGCTCTGCAAAGAGGGCCTGGGCCTCTGCGTTCATAACAGGTGTCTAGGGGGGTCTGAAGAAGGAAGCCGGGAAGTGTCGATATTAATATCGTGGGCTCTGAAGTTAGGCTGCAGGGGTTCAAACCCAGATTCTGGGATGCAGTGCCCATTCCACTTTGGTGCCCCAGTTTCCCTATCAGAATTGCAGATAATTACAGCAGCAACCTCACTGAGTTGCTGGGAGGATGAAATAAATGAATATGAGTTAGATATTTAGAATGTACCTGGAGAGTGCTCAATAGCTACTAACTCCTAGGCGATGACAGTAGATGCAATGGAGGAAGCCGCGCACCTTCAGCACAGAGTCAGGTATCAGTGATTGTTGAACGGAGGACAAGAGCATAACATCTTCAGCTAGGCCATTGGCACAATCATGCCATGAACACTTATTTTCACAGCTGGGCCTGGCATTACTCTAGGTGCTGTGGGTTCAGAAAGGAATAGATCAGGGTCCCTGCCATCAAGTTGCTCACAAGCTCGCAAACATGGAGATGGGCGATTAGGATGTAGTACGGTAAATGCCGGGTGAGGGGCAAGCTCCGAGCATACCAGCTTTGGAGAGGCAGGGTAGGCTTCCTGGAGGAGGTGATGTCAAAGGAAGATGAGAAGGATGAGTAGGAGTTATCCAGGAAGAGGAGGTTGAATGCCAGGTATAGGGGAACATTAAGGTACTAGCGGACATTCTGGGCCACTAATGGGTTCAACGTGGGTGAGGTGCATGGTGTAAGAGGCAGGAGTGTCACGGTTTGAGGTTACAAAGAGGAGCAGCATCCGCTGGTTCGGTTGAGTGGGGTTGGGTTGAATTGGGCTCCATGCCTTCAGTTCTGGTCAGTGCATCTCACCCACCTCACGTGCTCACCACAGAGATCACCTTGTGTGTCTTCTGGGATTAGTCAGTTACACACTGTGTTGGTGCTCAGAGTTATAGAACATTACAGAGGCCCAAATTCCTGCCCCAGGAAACACGTGATCACTCTCAGTTGGGGGCGTGTTAACTAACTTGAGGACCATGTTTCAAAACTGCCACATGGAGACTCAGGGAAAACTTCCAGGAGGAGATGACGTGGGCTAAGTCTTGAAAGGTGAGTAGGGGTGAACAGGGAGGGAAGAAGAGGAAGGACGTGGCAGGGAGAGGGCAAGCAGATGCAAAAGGCAGGAGGCAGGAAATCCCAGGTTGTTCAAAGGACTCTACGGCTCAAGAGGAGAAAGTGTGTGCCGAGAGGGGAGGTGGGAGATGAATCAGGAGAGGGAATCAAAGGCCCTTGGGTGCTAAGCTGTGGAGTTTGAAACTTACCCTTGAATGCAGAATAGTGAAGGCTTTTAAGCAGAGGAATAAGGTCATCGGTGCATTCACAAGGATGCTCTTGGCTGCAAGTAACAGAGCACATGACTAAAGTGGCTTACACATTGGGAGGCAGCAAATTTCCCTTGGGAAGGTAATTCTAGGGTTGGCACAGCAACCTGTACCAGCCTCAGAATCTCTGTGCATCATTCCTCATGATTGCAAGATGGCTGCTGTGGCTCCAAGCATCATGGCTTTGTTACAGCATCCAAAACAGGAAATAGGGAAGCATATATCTACACAAGTGGCTCTCATTGGGTGTGGTTTTGCAATGTCTGGAGAGATTTTTCATTATCACAACTGGAGGGAAGCTATTGACATCTAGTGAGTAGAGGCCAGGGATGCTGCTGAACAGGACAGACTCCCATAAAAGAGAATTACCAAAATGTCAATGGCCCTGAGGTTGAGAACTCCTGGTCTACACTGATTGGGTGTCCTTAGCTTAAAGGGAAAGGGTAAGTTGCCTGCCTCACTATACCTTTGAAGTCCAAAGATCCAGTCTCATAGGTCAGCTACTGAGGGACCCTAGACACTGCCAGATATGTAAATGTACTATAAAGCTATACCCATACGATGTTCCAGATAGAATTAAATGTAGGAAATTAAGCCATAAAATCTAGAAGACAGAGATGGTTATCAGATGGATGGGGAACGACTTTATAAACATATTTATATGTTTGTATATGTTGCATATAAATGTAAAGACAATATGTCTATGATCCTGAGCACATACCATTTGAGAAGGTATGATTATTTTATAGATTTGAGATTATTATTATCACATATTGAATTTCTTTGCAGGACACAGCTTTCTTTCTTTCTTCTTCATACATCTTTAGTTTCTGGGCTTTCCATTCCATTGTTGTATTAAATGCAGTGTTGTTGTTTTTTTCTCTCTCTCTCTTTCAGTTTCTCAAAGCAGAATTAGTTTGATAGATTTTATTAAGATGGAGCAGTGATGGTGGGAAGTCAAGGAAGTGTTGCCAACTTACAATAAAGGCAGCGTGTCTACAGCCAACCAGACCTTGAAATATCATCTCTGTTATTTCCGCTGGAGGTTTCTGGTTTGGCCTAATTCTTTTAGAGATGCAAAGATGATCTGATTTTTTTTTCCTAAACAGCTTCCTTTTCCTGTTTCTTGTTTACCATGCTGTCTCCTATTAGCCTTGTTTTTTTGAAAATGAAGCTCTGCTGGTTAGTTGTGGGTATAAGCATACCATGGGCTTGCGTGTGTGCCTGTGCACACGTGTGTCTGTTTTCATATATGTTTTTGTGTCAACACAAGTTAGCTGACAAAGTTCTGGGCTCCTTCAATAACAAAGTTGTGGTTCTCCTTCAAGCTCATCCTCACAATGAAATCAACAGCTGAAAATAAGAATATAATAAAAGCAGTAAACCAACTTACTATGCTTGAAAATCTGCACCAAGTAAGTTATTGGAAAATAAATAGCATACTTTTAAATAATTCATAGGTCAAAGAAATCTCAAGGGGAATAAAAAATACATTGAACAGAATAAAAATTAAAATACAACATATCAACTTTGTGGGATGCAGTTAAAGTAGTGCTGAGAGGAAAATTTATAGCACTACATGCTTACATTAGAAAAGAGGAAATGTCTCACATAAATAATCTAAGCTACTATCTTAAGAACCTTAAAAAAAGGGAGCAAAATAAACCTAAAGGAAGTAGAATGAAGGAAAAAATAAAGAGCAAATTAATAAAATTGAAAACACCCCCAAAAAGAAATGAAACAAAAAGTTTGTTCTTTGAAAAGATCAACAAAAGTGATAAACCTCTAAAGAGACTGACAAAGAAGAAAAAGATACAAATTAGCAATATCAGAAATGAAACAGAGGATATCACTATAGACTCTGCAGACATAAAAGGATAATGATCAAATACAGTTGACCTTTGAACAATGAGGGAGTTAGGGGTGCCAAATGCCCTCCCCATATAGTCAAAAATCCATGTATAATTTTTGACTCCTCCCAAACTTAACTACTAATAGCCTCCTGTTGACTGGAAGCCTTACCATAACATAAACGGATGATTAACACACATATTGTATGTCATATATATTTTATACTGTATTCTAGCAATTAAGTAAGCCAAAGGAAAAACATGTTATTAATAAAACCATAAGGAAGAGAAAATATATTACTATTTGTTAAGTAGAGCACGATAAAGGTCTTTATCTTCATCGTCTTCATGTTGAGTAGGCTGAGGAGGAGGAGGAAGAGGGGGGTTGGTCTTGCTGTCTCAGGTGGAAGGGCCAAGGGAAATCTGCATATAAGTGGACCTGTGCAGTTTAAACCTGTGTTGTTCAAGGGTCAACTGTACTATGAACAACTCTATACACACAAAATCTGACAACTTCAATGAGATAGACCAATTACTCAAAAAGCATATACTTCTACAACTCAACCAATCTGAAATAGATAATTTAAATAGCCCTATAACTATTCAGAACATTGAATTCATAATTAAAATCTCCCAAGAAAGAAATTTCCAGGCCTAGATAGTTTGACTGGAGGCTTCTTTGACATGTTCATAGAAGAAGTAACACTTCGAAAAAGAAGAATGAAATGGAAGGAATCACTCCACCTAATTGTAAGACTTATTTTGGAGCTACAGTAACAGTAATCAAGATTGTGTGATATTGGCATAGGGACAGACACAGAGATTCATAGAAGAGAATAAAAAAAAACAGACATAGCTCCACACAAATATGATCAACTGATCTTTGACAAAGGTGCCAAAGCAATTCAATGAAGGAAGGATAGTCTTAAAAAAAAAAAGAAAGAAAAGA